>PCDI01000003.1:3214068-3403468 GCA_002778195.1 Raffaelea ambrosiae | reverse complement strand
CCCCCATCTCTCCCTCCCCAACCACCTACTTCTTCAGCGGCAAGACCTCGATTGTCGGCGTCTTGTACACATCCCAGTTGTCCGCGTGCGTCGGGTCGGAAAACGGCAGCAGCGCCGCAATGCGCATGTTGTACCGGCCCGGCGCAATCTGCGTGCCGTTGGCCAGGCGGCCCAGCCACCACAGCTCCACGCCGTACTGGCCCACGACGCTGCGCGGCAGGTTCGTCAGCGGCAGCGGGTCCACGTCGGCCGCGTCGTCGCCGGCGGTGGCGTTGAAGTAGGCGTTGGCAGACGCGCCGCGCCAGCTGGTGGCGGCGCCGACGTAGCCGCGCTGGCCGACGACGGGCGGGTAGGCCCAGTCGCGCTCGGTCCAGGCGGCGTCGAAGATGTCCCAGCGCAGCTCGCGCGTGGCGTAGCGCAGGCGCGTGTAGAGGCTGGGGTAGTCCTGGGCGGCCGGGTCGAGGTCAAAGGTGAAGTTGGCCTTGTCCGCGATCGACACGCCGTCGGGCGTCGAGGTCAGCCGCGGGTAGCCGATGATGTAGTCGAAGATCATGCCGTCGAGGTCGCGGTGCAGGTCGGCCGCGAGCCCCTGGTAGGGCACCGCCAGCGACTCGCCGTTGCTGCCCTGGATGGCAATGGTGCCGCCGTACAGGGGCAGCTGGCTCGCGTTCAGCCCGAGCCCGGCGGCATCGATCGGCTGGAAGTTGATCTGGGCTTCGCGCGTCTGCCCCGGCTGCACCGTGAACGGGCTGCGGGGGAACGAGACGGCCGGCACGGCGCCGCGCAGGGGCGTCGCCAGGACCTCTTCGCCCCAGGCCACGCGCGGCGTGCCCCAGGTGGCCGGGTCGGTGTTGACCGTGGCCAGGCCGCCGTACTCCTGCGCCGCAAACGTGTACGTGACCGGCTGGGCGCCGCTGTTGGTGATCTGCACGCGCTGGTAGCGGCTGAAGTGGTGCGTGTCGTTGAGCGCAAACTTGGCCCACGACAGGCCGGTCTGGTAGCCGAGCACCTTGGTGGCGTTGACGAGGCCCGTGCCGACCTGCGCCACCGACGCCGGGATGCCGTAGTCGTGCACCTCGCCGTTGCCTGCGTTCCACGGGATCGGCGCGCCCGACGACAGGATGCGCGCCGCCAGCTGCTGGCCGAAGCCGGCGCCGTGCGTCGCGCGCCCGCCGTGCTGGCCGATGTACAGCGCGGCCACGCCGGCCACGTAGGGGCAGGCCATGGAGGTGCCGCTGAGGACGGCGTAGCCGTTGTTGAGGTAGGTCGACAGGATGGAGCCGCCGGGCGCGGCAATGTCGGGCTTGATGTACAGGTCGTTGGTGGCGCCGATGCTCGTAAAGTAGCTGGGCGCGCCGCCGGTCTCCTCGTTGGGCACGCCGGTGAGCGTCAGCACCGGGTTGCTGGTGAAGTCGGCCGTCACCACGCCGCCGGCCTGGACCGTGCGCACGATCTCGGCGCCGGCCTCGCGCGTGATCATGGCGATCTGGCCGTCGCCCAGGTAGTCGGTCGTCGGGACCACCAGCGGCAGCTCGTTGGTGTAGAAGAGGATGTGCGTGCCGCCCAGGGCGGCCAGGTTGGCCTGCTTGGCGGAAAAGTCGCAGCCGCCGCGGCGGACCAGCACGACTTTGCTGGTCAGGTTGCCGAGGCGGCTGCTGCTGGTGCTGTTGGACAGCGGCTGGCAGGCGTCGTCCTCGACGGTGGTGTCCAGGCTGAGCGGCACGATGGGCCAGCCGCGGATGGTGGACGGGTACCAGGGGTCCGTGGCCATGTACGGGATGCTGACGTTGTTCTCGGTGCCGTTGACGATGAAGGTGGCGTTCACAGACGGACCGGGCGTGATGTCGGCATCGACAGACGCCACGGCCAGAACGTGCTCGCCCGAGGAGCCGCTGCTGGCCGAAAAGGCGCCGACACTGCCGTCGTTGCCCGCGGAGATGGTGACCACGACGCCCTGGTCCACGAGACGCGAGGCCACCACGCCCCAGGCATTGTCCGACCAGCCGTCGAGGCCACCGATGGACGAGGTGATAATGTCCGCCTGGATGTGCTGGTTAGCATGCGCTGTGTGTCGGATACAGAGAGGAGAGACACATGGTGCCGTTGAAACATACGCCGTCACTGTAAGCCCTGAGAAAGGCTTCGATCAGGACGTCTTCCGTGGTGGCGTCGATCGTGGCAAACACCTTGTACACCAGCAGAGATGCGTCTGGGGCCACGCCCGTGAACAATTGGCTCTCGCCGGCAATGATGCCCGACACGTGGGTGCCATGGCCGAGCTGGTCGATGGGATCGGCGTCTGGCTGGCGCTCCGGATCATCGGGCCAGTCTAGAGATGGGGTGAGTGCGAGAACGGAACAGCAGACAGTACGAAGAGAAGGGGCCTTTCGTTACCTCCATTGCCCACCAGGTCGTATCCACCGATGACCTTGAAGCCGGGGCCGATGCCGCCGCCGAGCTGAGGGACGTTAGCTGGTTTCCCTTCTTCTTTCCTTTTTTTTTTTTCCTGTCAAACGCCGACGTGCCACTCACTGCTGGATGCGTGTACAATACACCCGTGTCCACCACCGCCACGGTCACACCTTTGCCTCGGATGCCCGCCTCGTGCAGCTTGTCCACGCCCGTCATGTGGTGGATCGACATGTTGACGCCGGCCGCCGCCTCGCCGTACGTCTGGTTGACCAGCACGGGGCCCAGGGCCACGCGCTTGGCGTGCCACGCCTGCGCCACGGGCGCCTCGGCCTTGAGCGCGTCCAGGTTGTCCTGGTCGGCCTCGAGACAGGCGCCCTGGAAGACGTCGCTGTTGAAGACCCTGACGACTTTGAGGTTGAGGCGGCTGGCGAGGCCATTGGCCTCGGTCTGCGAGTCCGAGTTCTTTTGTGTGTTAGCAAGATGGCGGGGGACCAGTGAAGATCATGGGATGATCTAGAGAGATCTCAAGAACATCTAGAGAAAATCTGGAGACGGTAACCCACCCCATTGAACTCGACAATGAAACGCTTCGACTCAATGTCGGTCTGGTTCTTGGACAGCGCATTCTCGTCACCATTGGCCCGACGGTGCAGCGCGACCGGGTCGTGCTGAGCAGCCAGGCTGCCCGCTACCGACCCCAGAACCAAGAGTGAACGCAGAAGAAGCATGATGATGGTGGTAGGGGTAGAAGAGGCAGTTCTCCTGTGTAGAGAGGACCATGGGGAGAGAGAGAGAGAGAGGGAGGGAGGGCGAGAGAGCGGGACCGCAAGACAAAGACGTTGTGAGATAAACACCTTTTATATCTGAATCAGGACATGATATAATGGGGATGCACTTACACGCCGAGACCGAAGACGAGGTCCGAGTGACGATGCCCCAGGGTAGCCGAACAAGACCCCCCCCCCGTGAGGCTCTCGGATGAGCATACGAGCACGCAAAGATACGAGTCCTCCTTGTTGTTTGCGTACGGCCCCCTACTCCGGAAAGGGCAGCTCACCACAACAAGGTTTCCTTGCCAAGTCTGCCGGCGAGCCAATGGCTGCAACCCAAGTGATTCTCTGGGGCTAGCGCACAGAGGGCCATTGCGACGCTGGACACACAAGGTTAAATGAGGATGCCGAACATCTCGTGGCCAAGAGAATCTACCCAGGAGAAGCGTCGTCTTTAAGCATGGTCCTTGCATGTCTGGCGTACGCGCAATCGAGTGTCTAGCCGGGTATCAAAACTTGTCTTGGTCGCATACCGGTATATGCCGGTCGCCTACGAGCGTTGGGGGGGGGGGCTTCTCATGTGTGGAGCCGTCCAAGACGACATTCGGCGTGCTGTTTAAAAAGTTCGCTAGCCCCCACGAGCCGGGCGAGTCTGTCATCGGTAGTTGCTCTCGCGATGTCGCGACGGGGTCCATTTCTCGTGCCATGATATCATTTTGTTGTGGTCCAGGAATGTCACTGCCAACAGACGCCATGTTCGCAATAGGAATGTCCCCTGGTCATCAGTGGAAATTTTTCTACTTGTTTCTTATCATTTCATACGGTACCCACTAGTCTATTTCCACTTCAAATACGAAGAAATGCTGCTCTTGCGCGGGAGACGGAAAGGAGACAAAAATGTTGACAAAGGCAAGTCACGATGCAGGCCAAGTAGAGCATGGTAGAAAGACCGCTGAGTAATAAAGGCGAGATGACAAAGGAGTCCTTTCCAATATGGATTGGTGTGTCTGGTTGCAATAAAGGGAAGCGGGTCGCTACATAAACACTGAAATGCAATTGGATAGTCCTTGAGCAGATACTTGGATACATAGAGACCCAGCCACACCTGGCCATACTGTTGGGAAGAAGACAAGAGGCAAAGACAACAGACAAGAACGAGAGAAGGCCAGAGAACAAAAAGGTCACCAAGGTCTCCGTCAGCGAGGAACAGAGGAACAGCTGTCGACGAGCTGATTGGTTTGTGACGGTGTCCAACAGCCGACAGAGACGCAAGTAGGACTCAAAATCTGCACGTACGCATCCAATCGGATCTTGCCATTTACTGCCCTTGTAAGAGACAGACATGGCAACAGCGGTGTCAACTGGAAGCATAAGAAGGAGACGTGAAGAGGGTTCTGGCAACCCTTTTCTTTTGTTCCTGTCTGTCAAGCATTTTTACAACGTTCTGAAGACTCTTCCTGTTTCCCATCATCGCCCTCTACACTTTTTTTCAAATTTTTCTTTGTACGGTTTTGCAAAATGTCCTCTCTCTTCTGCTGTGGGTACATCCAACCCTATCGGCCCCAATACCTCTCCCACCAGAGCATGTTCACGTCCTTTATGGGATGGGCGTCGTTTCCGAGAGAGGCAGAAGTGGTTGTCGGCTCTGATACTGTCAGTGCCGTATCGAATGCACCCTTTGCCGTCCAGCTTGTCCGACAAGTGAACTATGGCCCCATTGAAGCCAAACGGTACTTCATCCCCGTGGACGGCAAGGTCGACGAGTTTGTCGAAGTCACCGAGGATGTCCTGATCCAGGCCAATTTTCAGAAACTGAACACGTATGTTCTTGGGTGTCCTCTGATGGCTGGTGTGCCGACAACCATGTGCTAACACGCAACGACTCCAGTTACAAGAACTACAAATGCGATTCCCACAACAAGTTCTTCGAAGTCAACATCTACCAGAAGGACCCGGTCAACAAGCACCACTGGCGCGCGAACCTGGCTCGTCCTGGGAGCTCGATCGATTTGTGAGGAAAAGTGCGGTGGCTGTTGAGCCAGAAGAAGAAAAAAACGAAGAAAAAGAAACAAGAAACAAGAAACAAGAAAAAAAAAAGTCCATTCAAGATCTGTTCTATCAAATTGTGCTGCGCGTATTTTCTTTTGAGTAGGAATAGTCTAATGGCAACAATCTAAGCTGTATCTGTACAGCAAATGCTCCTCGAGTCAACTGTGAGAGACAGACTTGGACTTCTGGATGACTTTGACATTATGTAATATTCAACAGACTTTGACGTTTTGTCTCTAGTGTAGTCCACGACCAAGTAGGAATCTTTCGTTCTCTCGTCCTCTTCCTCGTTATTGTCAGCCGTGATGGTTAGCGTCGCTTCCGTCATTCTCGCCGTCGTCAACCTTGACGGTGCCGGACACTCTTGAGGAGAGATGTCACGTCCAGAGTTGGCTGTGACAGAACTGGCAGCTGATCTCGGGCGACACAAGCCAAAGGAGGCTCGGCACCAGATCGATGCGCTGACAAATCGGCATGCTACTTCCCGCCAAGCGATTATCGAATGTTGTATGTTGCAGAAAAAACACATCAAAGCAATGAGAAAAGAGTCCAGTCGAACCAGAAAGATGGATGAGCCCTGCCAATCCGCGGGCCTGTCCGCTGCGGATGTATCGTATTAAGCTGGTGGAGCTCTTCACAGCAGAGCCGCGTCCAGAGTGGCAACCCGGTCAAAAGCCGAGCTGCGACGTACCACCAAGGGCAACCCGACTGTTCTCGTCGATAGGCCACGCTGTACTGTCGGTGACTGGTTTCCATCCACAGATTCCAACGACGATGGTGCTGCCTTGGGCGGTCAACGGCATCCGCAAGATGCACGTCGAACAGGGCCATCTCGTGGCCGTGCTGCGCCTGGGCGGGCTGGGAAGCCTGGCGGTGTGCAGTTCGCGCGCGCCCGGGCAGAGCGCCCTGGCACCCACGAGTACATTGGCAGCAGCGTTCAGGTGGTGGTGGCGGGGCCGCGCTCATCGTCGACTTTGCGCGGCGGCACGGCATCTAGTGCATGGTGGACACGTCCCACCGGCCGAGGCACCAAAGGCTTTCGAACCACATCATGGTCTCGGGCAAGGCGAGGTTCCGGGCGGTCATCACGATAGAGTAGTCCAGTCCGTAGCCGTGGTCTATCGAAGAATTGGTTGATCATGAGGTTGCATAGCAGGCATCACAACCAGGGGTGCAGCCTGGGCCAACACGTGCTCTCTTGATAGTCTTATTCACAATCTAGGCTATTACATCTATACAGCAAATGCTCGCTAAGCATACTTCCACGATTGTGAAAGTGTAGAAATAACAAAAATTAGTAAAGACAAAAAAAAAAAACGTACAGCAGCGGGTATTCGCTGGTCGTCACCGACCCAACTACTAATCCGCCGATTACTGGTTTAACTAGGGGAGAGCGGACGGGATCCCGTGCTTTCCAGTATCTATGGCCGTACGTGCTGGGATGGGGCATGAGTCGACTTTAAATATTCTAGACTGCCGTGTATAGCCAGTCGTCCTTCTTTGTCTCTGTTGATGCATGTTGGAATGTCTCCCATCTCAAATGGAGCCAATCCGGATGAAGCCAATCCACCTGCTACTACGAAACCCGACCTTTGCTCTATGATTTCCCTTCCATTCGCCCTAATCCCTTTCGTCCCCCTTCGCTCTCCTTGATTGGATTCCCCGCTACTCTCTCGGAATGCAGAACGCCAGATACGACTTGGGCCGTGCCACCAGGCTCGCATAGGCCTCGTTGTACAGCACGGGGTGGTCGGTGGGCGGCATCTCCGCCGAGGCCTCGAAGCGGAAGCTCACAATCATGCGGATGATGAGTGCATACAGGATCCGGTTGGAGATCTGCATGGCCGGGCAGATGCGCGCCCCGGCGCCGTAGGCAAAGTGGGGCAGCGTCGTCGCGGACAGCGGGGTGTCTGCGCCGTCGCTCGCCTTCATGAAGCGGTACGGGTTGAACTGGTCGGCGTCGGCGCCGTAAAAGGCCGGGTCGTGGCTGCCGCCCTCGGCATTCATGAGCAGTGTGGTGCCCTTGGGGATGACGGCGCCGCCGCCGCCGGTCTTGAGCTGGATGTCCCGCACGGCCATGCGCGGGAGGGCATACGTCACGATGCAGTAGTAGCGCAGCATCTCCTTGTAAAGGGCCACCACAAGGGGGATGTCCTCGGCCTCAAAGGCGTGGTCAAAGGCCTCCTGGGGCGTGCCCCAGCGGGCGAGGATGGCGGCGTAGACGTCGTCCTGGAGCGTCCGGCCGCGCTCCGAGGCACACAGCGAGCCGATGCCGCAGGTGAGCGTGCCGGCGATGGTCTCGGAGGAGCCCTGGAGCATGGAGATGCAGGTGGCCTTGATGTCGTCTGGGAGGGAAAGGGGAGTTAGAAAAGCTCGACCGCGTCACTGTGATCAGAAAGGGCCTCCCGAGGGAGGGCGGGGGGCGGGGGAACGCACCAATGGTGAGCTTGGAGCCCTTGTCCGAGAGGAGACTGGCGCCGATGCAGTTGGTGGCTTTGCCCTTCTCGACGTCGTCTTTCATGGCGTCGTAGAGCTGGTCCAGGTAGGGCTGGCGCTCGTGCAGGCCCTCGATGGCCTGGGCGACGTTGCGGCTGGGGAAGATGCGCAGAAAGGGGATGTAGTCCACCCAGTTGGAGCTTCCCACGCGGACTCTGTATGGTGTTAGACCTTTCTTGAGAAACGTGAAATTCCATATTTGTCATGTTTTTTTTTCATCTTCTTCTTCCTTTTCTTTTTCTTTACGCTCAAATCGTGGCTTCCCTCTTCCCACTTACTCCGTGATCTTGGCGGCTGCGTTGATGAAGCCGTGGACAAAAGACATGCCACCGAGATCATCGACCGTCTTGCCATAGGTCAAAAGAAAGCCCATGTTCATGGCCACGAGGGACAGAAATTGGCGCAGCTCAATGGCCTTGCGGCCCTGCTCGCCCTGCGTGCGGATGTTCTCGACGACGGAGCGGCTGTCCCGGTCCAGCCCTGGGTAGAAGTGCTTCCAGGTGCCGGGGGCCACGGCCTTGATGGCGGCGCCGCGGTGGCGCTTGCAGACGTCGTCCCAGGCCATGGCGCCCATCTCGAGGCCGACGTGGCGGGCCAGCGTGTAGGGGATGGGCCGGCTGATGACGGCGGCCGAGTTTTGGCTGGTCCAGATCTCCTTGATGGCCTCGTAGGAGTTGGCCACGACGATGCGCTCCTGGCCGAAGCGCATCTGAAAGACGTCCCAGCCGTACTTTTGCTGCCATTCCGTCCAGACGCTGGTGTCGGAGCGGCCGGAGCGGCCACCGAGGAGGAGGAGATGGCCGGCAAAGGGGACGGCGCCGGGGATTTCGGGGATGCCTTTGATCCTGGGGGCATTGACGGTCCGCGTGGCGAGCTGGACATTCTTGGGTGTGAGTGGATGGCAACGGCAGCACGGACAACATGGCGTTGCACTCTCTCACCTTGTACAGAGCAAAGCACAGGACGAGCACGCCGGCCACGGCCAGCAGCAGGGGCCGAGGCAGGCCCGACAGGTCGGCCAACTTGATCAGGGCGGTCATCCTGCCAGCCAGGAGAAGAGTGGCTTAGGATCAGGGGCTTGGAATCACTCTCTATTTGGTACAGCAAGAAGAACAGAAAACAACGGCTTCCGTGTCGATGAGGACTGAGTGTTGGTTAACAGAGAATATCCCTGCCAGGCACGCCCTCGAGTAATAACACTTTGAATACAAATAAAGACCACCATAGTCGGCCATTGGGCTGGCTCTGGCCAGCTGCCACGGCCAAAACCGGGCCAATCAATCCGAGAAAGAAAGAAAAAAAGAAGAGAAAGCAAAAAGAAAAAGAAAAAAAAAGGGGGTTTCTCTGTCTGTTGAACACGCACGTACGCGGACGCGCGCGAGCACACACACACACGCTCACATCCTGCCACGTCCGGTGCCATCGACGTTGTCGAGATATCAAATAGGGGTCTATCCAAGCGACGGAATTACGCGACGGCCTGGGGTCGTTGGGCCAGTCTGCCCCGTATCGCAGTGGCACGCCGGGGTTGCATCGGGCGGCACAAACTTAGCGCCGGAAATGCACGTCTGGGGCTGGGCGTGGACGCTAGTTCGTGGACGGTTCTGGCCAGTTTCAGCACTTACACGAGCGATCACACGAGCGGCTCACGCACAGCCGGCGGATGCGATAGCAGAAGCGATGGCTCTCGCCATGCCGACGAAGCATTGGGCCGCGGTCGTCACAGCAGCGACGTGACTGGGAGGCCAACAACCACCCCTAGCAAGCAGTCACAAACACAGGAGGCTTCTTGATGCGCACAATCTTTGTCGGCAATCCAATCTTTCTTCTCTCCCTAGCCTGTGGCTCGAGTCTGCCATCCGTGTAGCCTCCCCATCATCCTATCAGTCGATCAGCTCAGTGTACGATAGTCCTTTGGCCGTCTCTGATTGGCTCGTTTGTCGTAGTGCTCGCTCTGTGTCCCGAACTGCTCACGCCGTCTCAGACACGAAGCGACGACTATTGCGCCGAGCATTTCGGGGACTTTTTTTGGGGGGGGGTTGATTTTTACGTGTATCGTGGTCTGCCATGGCGTCCCGAACAGCCAGACAAGCGGAGAAGCGGACACGGCGCCGGGTTACTCTTGCTTGTGCTCGGTGCCACCGGAAGAAGTGAGTCCGCCCCGGGGGATGTTTATACCGCCGTCCGTCACCGGTCCGTCGGCTGACTGATTGTAGAGTCCGCTGCGACAACCAGAAACCGCGATGCTCCAACTGCACGCACGCCGACACGCCGTGTCTCGGCATTCTCGACGGCTCGTCCAAGACGGTGGTGCCGCGCTCGATTGTGCAGTACCTGCAGGACGCCATTGCGCAAAAGGAGCTAGAGCTGAAGCGGCGCAACATTGACGTCGACGACGAGGGGGCGGGTCGGGCGCCGCGGCCGGCGACGGTGTTGTCACCGACCGCCGGCCGGCCCGTCCCACGGACACGCGCGGGCGGTCGACCATGCCGCTCGCGCATGACCACGTGGCTCATTGAACGCTTTGAGCCCGGGGTCAATGCCGAGTTCCTCCGCACCGAGAGCGGCTTTCCGGTGGACCTGTTTCTGTTCTCGTCGTCGCACCTGCCGCCGGTCATGGCGGTGCCGGGGGCGGTGGACGACCGGGACGAGGCGGACCCAGGCAGAGACAGGAGCCAAGAAGAGACCACGGAGCTGAGCCAGATGCCGCGGCCGATTGCGGCGCAGCTTGCCCAGAACTACGTGCAGAACATCCTGCCGCTGTATCCGTTCATGGACGCGGACGACATCTGGGCCCGGTTCCGGCGCGTGTTTCCGGTGGGGCCGGCGGCACGGCGCGACGAACAGGCGGCGGCCAGCTCGTACGACGTCTTCATCACGTCGGCGGTGCTCTGCATCAGCATCATGACGTCCCGGTTCAGCGACGCGGTGCGGATCGCGTCGTCCAGCGAGAAGATCTTCCGCAGCGCCCTGCGGCACGCGCCGCACGCCCACCACGCGTCGCGCTCGAGCCTGCAGACGCTGCAGGGCATCGTGCTGCTGGCGCAGTATGCGTATCTGATGCCGCAGCCGGCGTCCATCTGGGAGACGGTCAGCCTGAGCATGCGCATGGCGCTGGAGCTTGGTCTGCACCGCGATCCGGAGGAGGGGGAGGCGACCTGCCGGGGACGGGGCTGTCTGTCTGCTCGTCCGCCGCCCCCCCCCGATGCCGACCTCCGGCGCCGCATCTTTTGGTGCATCTACGAGATGGACCGGTCGATCTGCGCCACGTCGCACCGGCGGCTCAGCGTGGCCGAGGACGCCATCACGGCGCGGTACCCGACGGGGGCGCACGCCGCGGGCAGCTGCTACCTGTGCGTGGTGCGGTTCCGGCGCATCCAGGCGGAGATCATGACGGTGAACTATCTGTGCGGCAGTCCGGGGACGCGCGGGACAGCCGCCGCGTCGTCGGCGGCTTCGTACGACGCCTGGGTGGCCCGGGCGGAGCGCACCATCTTTGCGTGGCGCGAGAGCATTGTGACGCAGCAGTCGAGCGGGCCGGAGTGGTACGACATTGCCGTGTACCACGGCATGGTGTTTCTGCACCGGCCGTCGCCGCGGAATCCGCGGCCGGGGCCGGGGCCGCTGGCCAAGTGCTTCCTGGCGGCCACGGAGGTGGTGGCGGGGTACTGGGAGCACGCGCACAGCGGCTTCCTCAAGTACAGCTGGCACGCGGTGCACCAGGGCTTCGAGTGCGCCGTGGTGATGCTCTACGCGCTGCGCACGTGCAAGGACGCGCTGCGGGCGCGCTACGGCATCCGCCGCATCCTCGAGGCCGTGCACATGTACTCGAGCCTGTTCCTCCTGCTGAGCGAGCGCTGGCAGAAGGCCACGTCGTGCTCGGAGACGTACGAGCGGCTCAAGCAGGCGGTCCTGCGCGAGGTGATGCGGCCCGAGGCCCCGCCGCACCAGGACACCGGCGACGAGCTGGACCAGCTGGTGCTGCCGCCGGAAGCGCTGGCCGCCGTCCAGGGCACGCACCAAGAACGTCGAGAACGCCAAGAACGCCGTGAACGCCGGGCCCATCCAGAACGGTCCGACAATCCAAGAGCGCAACGGAGCGAAGCCAGCCCAGCGACCCAGATCCACCAGATCAGCCCGTTCCACCAAGCGGAGCCCATGGCCGTCGACCTGATGTCCGGCCTGCCCGCGTCCGTGTACCTGGACATGGCCGGCGAGGGCGCCGCACAGACACCGACCACAACAGAGACGGCAGCAGAGACGGCAGCAGACACAACACAGACAGCAGGAGAGACGGCAGCAGACACGACAACACAGACCGCAGCAGAGACGGCAGCAGACACGACAACGACGTTCGCGGCGGACACGCTGGTGCGCGGTCCACCGACACCCAACACCGCCGCGGCCTTGGATCCAGCACTCCTGGACAGCCAGGTGCCGGCGCTGGACTGGACGGCGTTCGGACCGGATGCCTTCAACGAGCAGTCCTTCATGCTCTGGTACATGTAGGCATGTAAGGGAGGGGGGGGGGGGGCATGGATCGTGGGTTTCGCTGTCCGCCCACGGGCATAGTACGTGGATCCGTGTATTCTTGCGTTTATAGGGGACTATCGAGAGAGAACAAGAAAACGAACGACACATGAACCTGGAGTCTAGGCAACGACCCTTGTGTCAATGGGGCCAGCAGGACGGTGCTTGCCTGTCTTGCCTGTCTTTTTTTCGCGTTCGTTTCTTGCGTCTCGTGTTTGTTCTCGTCGCGTCCCGTCTTTGCGCTGCAATGAAACATCCCCGGGAAATCATTAGTAAATGCTGCGCCCTGACTGGCCCTCCCAGACCCGGACAGCAAGGCCGCGTCATGAATTGGGACAGGCGCTCCGCCCATGCATGCCGCTCTGCCCTGCCCCTAGCCTTGGCAGACAGGGGGGGGGGTGCTCCGTAGTCGTGTGCTTGGAAGCCGCAGCAGCGCATCCCCCGGCCCCTTCCCGTCACGCCGCCTGTGGATTCGCACAGCCCGCAGGCCATTGGGAACGTCTGCCGCTGTTTGGCGTCCGGCTATGTAGCAACGGCAACAAGCAGAGATTGCCAGAACAGGGCCTGGAGGGGACACGCCGCGCACGGCATCTTATGACTTGGTCGGTCTTGGCAGTTTGGACGGTGGAGATCCGTGCCTAAACCGGAAAAAACCCGAGATCCCATCCGAACCTCGAGAGTTGGTGTACGCAAGCCCGTCACAGCCAAGGACACTGCAACGACATGGGCGCAGACAGCCGACGGACCACGGCCCATAAAAAAAAGAAAGAAACAAACATCAAAGTCTCTTCGGTAGCCACCATCGCCAGCCGTTGCCAACGGGGATGTCGTCCGACGGGAAAGGGGAGGGGGGGGCGTGGCTCCGTGCGAACCGCGGCGTAGTCCATGCAATGGCGGCGGTTGAGGAGATTGGATGGCGATGTCGATCTTCTATTCGCGTTGGTGATGTTGTGTTATATAAGTCGTCCACGTTCCACACCATCATCGCGCTCTTGCCCACGCGCCTAGCCAGCCATTCCTTCTTCCTTCTCCCTTTGTCCTTCGTCCTTCCTCGTTTCTTTTCCTTCTTTGCTTGTTCGTTCTCTCGTGGGGAACTTCGTTTCGTTCACGCCTTCCTCGTCCAGCACCCCTTCGTCCCGCACCATGAAGACCTCGACTCTGGCCGCCGCCGTCCTGGCCCTCGCCCTGGCCGTCCTGGCCCACCCGGAGCGCCACCATGACCACCGCGGCCTGTCGGCCAAGGAGAAGCGCGCCGCCGCCATGGCCCTCGTCGGCCGCACCACCGACAAGTGCGCGGCGGCGCTGGAGGCCCGCAAGGCCGCCACGCTGGCCAAGCGCGCCCACCGTCTGCGCGTGCGCCGCCAGGAGGCCGCGGGCGACGACGGCGCGGGGCGGGCGTCGCGGATGCACCGCCGCAACGAGCTGCAGTACACGACCATCCAGAACAGCACGTGCGTGCTGGCGCCGGACACCATCTGGGGCCCCTACGGCATCGACGGCGAGATGGTGCGGCACGACCTGCGCGAGCAGGCCGGCGGCGTGCAGCAGGGGCTGGACTTCTACCTGGACATTGGCGTGATCGACGTCGAGACGTGCGACCCGCTGCCGCAGGCCCGGCTGTCGATCTGGAACTGCAACGCCACCGGCTCGTACGCGGGCTACACCGGCATCGACCCCAACACCGTGTCGCTGCTCGACGGCTGGTCCACGCGCAGCGACGGCACCACCGACGACGAGACCTTTCTGCGCGGCATCCAGACCACCGACGCCGAGGGCATGGTCGAGTTCCTGACCCTCTTCCCCGGCTACTACGCCTCGCGCACCACCCACGTCCACCTGACCGTGCAGACCAACACCTCCGCAAACGGCTCCGCCAGCTTCGCGGCGAGCCCCGTCCAGCACATCGGCCAGCTCTTCTTCGACGAGGACCTGCTGGCCGCCGTCTACGCCCTGGCACCCTACCACGCCCACCTCGCCACCCTCAACCGCACCACCAACGCCGAGGACAGCCTGCTGGGCTCCGCCTCCGCCGACGGCTTCAGCCCGTTCATCAGCGTCGAGCAGCTCGGCGACAGCCTGGCCGACGGCCTGGTTGGCTACGTACGTTTTTTTTTTTTTTTTTTTTTTTTTTTTCCTCGCTTCGCTCGTTTTCTTTTTTCCTCGCTTCCCTCGTTTTCTTTTTTCCTCGCTTCGCTCGTTTTCTTTTTTCCTCGCTTCCCTCGNTTCCTCGCTTCCCTCGTTTTCTTTTTTCCTCGCTTCGCTCGTTTTCTTTTTTCCTCGCTTCCCTCGTTTTCTTTTTTCCTCGCTTCGCTCGTTTTTTCTCCTCGCTTCGCTCGTTTTCTTTTCTCCTCGCTTCGCTCGTTCCTACTCCGTTGTCTCTAACAGAATAGATCACCGTCGGCGTCAACAAATCAGCGGCCGGCCTCGAGACCACCGGTAGCAACGTCAACGTCCTCGGCACCATCCCAACCGTCACGGTTGGCTCCAGCAAGCTGGCCCAAGCCACCGCCGTCGACCGGGCCGACGGCTACACCAGCTAAGAGACGGGTGTTTGGGGAATGTATGTGGTATAGACTTGGACCTGTGTTAGCTTGGACGTGTGTCGGATCTAGACGTGTGTTAGCTTTAGACGTGTTGGATTTAGACTTGTGTTAGCTTGGATGTGTGTGAGATTTAGACGTGTGTTAGACTTAGATGTACTGAACTATGTTTCTGTATTTTTTAGTTGAATTTTTCCTGTTTTTGTCTGCCACTGTCGTGTATGTTCATATACCCCCTGGGCCATCCAATGCAGTCGTTGCCTGCCTTCCAATCCCCCCATCGGGTTCCATTCTCCGAAACAGAGACTTTTCAACGACTTTTCTCTTTTCTCTTTTCTCTTTTCTCTTTTTGTCTTGGGCTTGGCTATCTACAGTTTMCCCCCCCCCCCTCTTACCTGCCTACAAATCGACACCTCCCTCCACCGTCGCGCCACTGATCTTCCCGTCCAAGAACTCCTGCGCCATCTGCTCCATCGGCATCCACTCGACACCCTCGTGCTTGTTGATGTACTCAATCACCCGCTCGTGCAGCAGGATGATGTGCGGCTTGCCGCTGACCTGCGGGTGGATCGAGATGGGGAACACAAACTGGTCGTACTCGCGGTAGGCAAAGTCGAACTGCTGCGTCCACAGCTTGAAGATGACGTCCGTGTCCGTGTAGCCGTGCGACGGCTTGCCCAGGATCGGCTGGAAGGGCGGCCAGTCGTCCAGGTGCCAGTTGGCCGGCACCTCGACCACCTTGGAGGCCTTCATCGTCGACATGGGCCGCATCCACGTCGCCGCGTCGTGCGCGTGGTTCGTCTCGACCCAGTCGTGGCTGCCGTCCGGCGCGTAGTACATCTGCACGTCGTGGTGCATAAACGAGTGGTCGTACACGATGCCGTACTCCTCCAGCTGCGCGATCAGCTCCTTGCTCGTCGCCCACGCCGGACACGTGTACCCCCGCGGCTTCTTGCCGCCGCAGAACTTGGTCAGCACCGCAATCGACCGCTCCAGCACGTCCCGCTGCTGCGCCTCGCTCATCAGCGACGGGTACTCGTGCGTGTAGCCGTGCAGCCCGATCTCGTGGCCGGCGTCGCGGATCTTGGCAATCTGCGTCGGGAACGAGTCGATGCTGTGCGCCGGCGTGAACCAGGACGCCTTGATGTGGTACTTGTCAAACAGCTTGAGCAGCCGGTCCACCCCGACCGTCGCGCCGTACACGCCGCGCGACACGTTGGTGGGCGTCTGCGGCGAGCCATCGCATGTGTTGATCTGAGGCGACGGGCATTAGAGTTTCCATCTCTTGAGAGGGAGGGGGGGAAGAATAGAAATAGAATTGAAATAAAAGCACCAATCCCCAAAACTTACCCAGTTGGCGACAGCATCGACATCAATGCCGTAGCCACAGAGAACGCGCTTGGGAGCCATCGTGTAGGAGAGAAAACGATACACAGGGTTGGTTGGTCAGGAACAAAAAAGGAAGCTTTCCAGTTCTCCCATTTCTAGAGAAAAAGAGCTTCCCCTCAGCTTCGCACCACGCCATCTTCTGCTACGGCTCCTCGTACAGCTCCCGCTCCTTATCGGATCCCCCCTCCTCAATCTCTCTCTCTCACTCTCTCTCTTTCCGCCGGCCTCTTTTCCTTTTTGCTCGTTATCTTAGCCGAGCGTGGGTAGCATCGTTTCTTTCCTGCGGGACCCGGGTCTGCGTAGCTTCGAGGAAGGCTATTTCCGCCCTCCGTTTTCTATCGCCGGATCGATCCAACTTGTACGCGTAAAGCCGATTTTGGCATTGTTCCGCTCGCTAGCGGGCTAGGCTACTTGCATGTGGACAGACAGTGCCTTTAAGGAGCAGCTCCGAGAGCTGCGGCACCTTGCCGTCGATCCGGTTCATGAGGGGACGATGCTCTTCATATGATGGTCGGCACGGCTGTTTGGCATGAAAGCAAGGCCCCGTCGAAGGAACCACTTTCGGAAGACCACTTGACGCTGCTTTGCCCATTCAAATTTTAGTTCGATCAGTCAGCACCTCATTGACTCGCTGCTCAGCATCTCGCCCGGCAACCATGACGGACAAGACGCCCCATGTCCTCCTCACCGGCGGCGGCAGCGGCATTGGCCTCACTGTCTTGGGCCGCCTGCTCAAGGAGTACAAGGCGAGTGTGGTGGTTCTGACTCTGTGCGAGACACCAGAGCTGGCTGCTCTTGTGAAGGAGTATGGAGACAGGTTGATTCCAGTGTATGGTGATGTGTGTGAGGTACGTCAAGAAGAAATAATTACAAGAAAGGGAACTAGAACAAAGAAAGAAATAAGAAGAAGAAAGAAGAAAGAAATCGATATACTTGGGTCAGCCCTTCCACTAAAACCTCCCCAGGACAAAACCATCGAGACGGCCGTCGCCACCATGGCCCAGCACTTCTCCTACATCACCCACCTCGTCTCGTGTGTCGGCACCATGCTGCCCGTCCAGACCATCCGCGACGTGCCCATGGAGAGCTTCCGCCGCATCTTTGACATCAATTTCTTTGCCGTCGTCGCCCTCGTGCAAAAGTGTCTGCCCCTGCTCGACAAGGGCAAGGCGGTCCTGTCTACCACCAAGCCGGCCGTCCTCATCGTCACCAGCGGCGTCGACCTCGACGTCTACTACCGCGGCTGGACCGGCTACTGCAGCTCCAAGGCCGCCCTGACACGCTTCATCCAGCTGCTGGCCCACGAGGAGCCCGACCTGGCCGTCTACGGCGCCCTCCCGCTCGTCACCCAGTCGCCCATGGTCGACATGATCTTTGCCGGCCAGTACGACAGCGTGATGCTGCCGCACGAGCGCGAGCGCTTCAACACCTGGGCCAAGACGGACATGATTGAGCCGCCCGAGTACATTGCCGACTCCATTGTCAAGGCCGTCATGGGCGAGCTGACGCCGGAGTCGCCCGAGGTCGAGCGAAACGTGTGTGGTGCCTTGTTTGTTGGGTCTCTGTACCAGCAAAGGAAGAAATGAGGGAGTGGGTTGAGTAGGGCGAGTGGAGACGAATATAATGGCAGATAGAATATAGTGTTGGAACTATACTTGTTGAAAGTCGTCTTTTCTGCGTTTCTATACAACGGCTGGCCCGAAGACAGGCCAGAGAATCAAAATGCCCTCCCCCCGTACGGGTTTGACCGCCAATCTCTAATCTCTATGAACGAAAAGCAACGGAACATTGATGCAAAGCTCTGCCTATAAAACAAGATCGATGCACCGAGTCTCTCTCGTGATAACCCCCCATCATGCACCTCTCTCTCCTTCACTACACCTTGCAGCACCCGCTGTCGGCCTCTGTGCTCCCAAACGCCAGCTTGCTCATCGGGTCCGTCAGGTCCATCACCGCCGCCTTGCCCGCCGCCACCTGGCTGGGCGTGCTCGCAAAGCTCGGCGGCACGTCCATGACCGGGTTGCTGGCGAAAAAGTTGCGCGGCCGCAGCAGCAGCGACACCCGCTCGGCCGGCATCACGGGGAAGTCCTCGGGCGCGGGGATGTGCACGATGCCAAACGTGTGCCACAGCACCACATTGGTGTTGTCGATCGACCCGGTGCCGTCGCCGATCCACTCGGGCAGGCCCAGAGACGGACGGCCCGACGTCTGGGGGACGTGGCGGCCAGCTGGCCAGAGCTGGTCGTCCTCGTCTGGGGGTGTTAGCAGCTCGACAGAGACGGTGGGATGTGAAAAAAAAAAAAAAAAGGCAAAGTCTCCCTACACTTGGTCACGTAGACGGCGTGGCGGGCAAAGGCAGCGCGGTTCCACACCAGCGATCCCTCCTTGGGAAGCAGCCCCGGCACCTCGCGGCTGACGAGCTTGTACGACACCGGCTTGCGGCTGTACGGGTGCAGCTTGTTGGGGTTGCAGATCTCCCAGGCGCGGGAGGTCGCGCTGAGGTAGTCGGTCGCGGCCTCGCCCATGGTGGCGAGCTTGGTGCGGCGCGCCGTGAAGGCGTTGCCGTGCAGGTTCGCGGTGCTGCCGACCGGCGCGTCCGAGGGCACACAGTCGTTGACGTACACGGTATTGTTGGGGCCGTCGATGTTGGCGTCGATGCGGAGACAGAACAAGTGCTGGTGATGGTGGGCATTGACACCTGGCAGGTGGGGATTAGAATAATTTAGAATCGAACAATAGAACAAAAGAACAAAAGAACAAAAAGAGCGTACCTGGGTAGACTTGCACACCCCAGCCGTGAAGATCCTCGTCCGGGTCCATGATGTACGTGTTGAGAATACCGGTCAGCTTGACCTCGGGCTGGATGGTGCCATCCTGGTGGAAGATCCACTGAAAGAGGATGTGAGCCCAAGAGTTCAAGAAAGAAAGGTGTGCTTAAGCACCTACCTGAACCGCATATTCGTAGTTGGCAGCCGTGAACACTTGCTGAATAATCAGCTTCCGAGCACGCGTCACGATGCTCGACTCGTCCCGAAAATCGGTATGTTTGAAGAGGATCCCGTCGTCTTCCTCGTGGATACAGATGGCATTCTTGATGTGGCGGACCTCGCCCTTGATCGTCGGGAAGTCGGCATCGAGGTAGTGGATGACGCCCTTGCAGTCGCATCCCAGCGAGAGGCTGTTGGTCAGATAGCCCGCGCCGTACTCGCCGATATCAAACGCATGCTTTCGGTGGTGTGGGTATTCAGGGTTTCCACTAAAGGTGTCAGCTCTCTTTCTCTCTCTCTCTCTCTCTCTCTATCTCTCTCTTCCCTTACCCCCCCCCCCCCCCCCCCTATCCACATACTAAGGAACAATCATCTCGGCCATGGAGAGCCGGTAGAATACGGGCCGGACGACACCCTTGTCCGTGTACGTAATGTTGTTCAGCGAGATGCCCTCGCGGTAGTTGAAGCCAATGTGGAACTTCCAGTTTTGCCACGCAATCTGCCGGCCGTCCATGGTGAACGACACGCCCGCCGGCTGCGTAATGTTGATCGGCTTCAGGTCCGTCCGGAAGCCTCCCTCTTTTTGCACGGCCGCCGGGTGGTAGTTGACCGGCGGCGCCTTGCTGAGCGGCCGCCGCACCTTGGGCACGTCGATGCAGATGATCTTTTGCAGCGCCGGGTCGTAGATCGGGCAAAAGTCCAGCGGGTACTGGTACTGGCAGTCGTCAATGTCGGGCCGGTAGTACATGAGCGCCTGCGCCAGACGCCGGCCCGTGCCGAAGCGCTCGTCAAAGCTGATCGTCCATGTGTCGCAGTACACCTTGTCCATGTCTTTCTCGGCAATGCCGCTCAGAACGCACTGCTCAATGACGCCCTTGTCTTTACGGCACACATGCTCCGTCACCGTGAGCTCCTCAAGGGTAAGCTGGGTATGTTAGTGTCCTGATTCTGTTTTCTGTTTTCTGTTTTCTGTTTTCTGTTCTTTTTTCTTTTTTCTTTTTTCTTTTTTTTTGTTTTTTTTTTCTATTTATTTTACATTTGGTTCAAACTTACAATTGGCTGGCAGTTTTCTTTCTTTTCCCACTCTGTCACTTTGCCTTGGTCAAGGTCGACCAGGCCGTCATACACATGTTGCTCGCTGGTCATAACGGTCACCTCGGCCACGCGTGCAGGCTTCGTTGCCGTGGCCGGGTCTGCAAGCCATTTGAGCATCGCGGCCTTGCGAGGTTCTTGCAGAGTGACGACATGGAAGGAAACGTCACCGTGTTCTTTCTTGACAACATCGGATGCTTTCTTGATCTCCTCTGGCGTCAGAGGGTCGAAGGGGTGTAAGCCAGCCATGACGAGATGCCGTCTAAGTGGATTTGGGAGTGTTGATTGATCGAGAAAGAAAGCTACCCCCTGCATCGGAGTTTGGGAGTTCGGTTGTCCAGTTATACGTAGTAAAACTCGGCTCGAACTTCCTTCATTGGGTAATGCTAGACATCGTACCATAATCAGTCTTCCGGTACTAATTGCATGCAATTGACAGTTTGCAGTTACCCGGTTCTCGGTGGAGTGGTTTATCTTGCTGGCTTTACGTCGGAATTGAGTGCTATTTGCTAGACTCGGGTATCGGGGCTATTCTGTAGCCACAGGCTTATCGAAAACCTACGCCGACTGAAATCGGCCCGGGCGCTCGGCGGTCACGGGCGTTCTTCCGTCTCGCTGCGGAAGTTGTATGTTGGCTCTTCGGGAAGGATTTGACTTACGGATAGATGATTAGTACGCATGGGACTACGTTTATTCAAAAGCCCAAGTAATGCATTACACCTCTTGCCCAGTCAAACTGTTAGCTTATACCATGCCATGTCAAGGAGTAGGAAGTTTAAGTCATTTGGGGTTCTTTTTTTTTTTTTTTTTTTTTTGTCATATTCCCTCCGTTTCTTTCTATAATCTGATTGCTTTTTGATGTTTTTGCCTCAATTCTGTATTTTTTGTCTAATTTTTTGGTTCCATAGACATTGTGTTGTACCAGTTTTAGTTATTGGCAATATTTATTCTTCAATTTCTTGATATTGGGCTGGGATGGGACCCATTCGTAAAATTTCTCTTTTTTATTTTCACACCGAGTGTAAAAGACAAAATAAATTGTGCACTGGTACGATATAAAAACCTGCTGTGGAAAATATGTAGAAAATGATTTACAATAATGTTACAGAACAAAAAAAAAAAACAGATTCCAACTAATTTATGACAATTCACTTCTTGGCAGTAAAATCTGTGGCTTTAGGGCATGCTCTTAACTACTCTGCTTTTAAGTACAGCTTTGCTGTGCTTTGGAAAAAGCCTGTGATCATCGGGTCCAGTTCTTTGGGCTATCAATATGAATAATCTTCCAGGCCTTTGCTGGGCAGGTTTGATCTCACCATCAATCGCCATAACTCTGGCAGGCTGGAGAGAGAAGTGACCAGATCTCTCATAGACGAGAATCAGGTCTGGAGGTAGCCGTGACTCTACGGGAACAACATAGACCACAGTGTTTTTGCCTCTGAAAATGCCCAACCAATTTTCTGCTGGTATGGCGAGTTGGGTCGCATCGATGCACCATTGGGGGCTGCAATGTCAGTATGCTGCCAATCCACTGTTTCTCGTTTGGGCATACTCGTAAGAAGCACCCACCCACGTATGTGGACAGGTCTAGACCTCGGGCAGAACGTAGCCGTTTTGGCTGACAACGTCAAAAATGGGCCTGTGGGGCGACCAGTCCCGCAGCCTGACGAGTGGGCCGTTGTTGACGCGGAATAGCTCTTTGGGAATCGACCGGAATATGGTCACGCGGCTGGCTGCCATTTTGGTAAGGTTGAACTACAGAAGTTCGTAATTTTGTCTATGGAGGTTGCCATGCTGACAGGCAGAGGTGCCAAATTCCGCCGCGGTCGTCTTGGTCACGTGGAGTTCAGCTCTTCAGCGCTATGAGCCTCGCTGAGCCTCACTGAGGCTCAGTTGTCATTTGTACTATGTAGGCAATAAATGCCCCACCAGCAGCACAACCAAAATCCCTGACTAGGAAGGAACGACCTGGGACTTCATCTCATGTCAAATTCTGGTTGCACAAAGAAACGTTGAATTAATATGAATCATGGTCTCCCTCGAGGTCCTGACATATGGACGCCCGTTCCTTAGACTCGAGTTACGCCACAGGCGGGTGGACGTTTCATGGAACAAGCCACTGGCCACGCCGGGCACAAGCAACAAGCCAAGATCGTATTAGCCTGGGCCAGGGATGCTGGAGCGACGACTTAACACAGAGGGATGGGAGCAAAACAATAAGAGCACTCGCAGACAGCTGCAAGACACCCCGCTTCCCGTCGATAAATCATGGAAACCACCGGTTTGCACTAGCGGTTTCCTGTTTTGCACACACACAATACTACCTACCTACGAACGACACGTATTCCCACCATACAACATTGTACCACCGTCTCGAATGCAGACACACCCTGGCTGAACTGGAAAGGCAGGCGTGAAAAGGCTGGAGGGGTGGGGGTTCCTCGTGTTTCTCGACTCGGACGCTTGGGGGAAATTAATATTTCACTCACCAGTTCGGTCGCCGATCAAGCCAGCCCACAGCCGCCAATTTTTTACTTGTCGCTCGCAAACCGCAGAACTATTTCTACGTTTTAGTCCCGAGCCGGATTTTCCTTACACCAGAGAGAGAAAGAGAAAGAGAGAGCCAAAAAAAACGCACACAAAAATATGGCAAGCACTGGCAAGGAGGAGGTTCCTGTGGTCGGCACGACTGAGACAGCCACGACATCAGCGGCCGACGCACCACCAGCTGCATCATCACCACCACCAGCGGCCGAGACAACAGGCTCACCCAAGTCACCCAAGTCGCCATCGCCGCCGCCGGCCCGCGCGACCACCAAATCCCCGTCCAAATCGCCACCGCAGTCGCCACCCGCAGGACAGTGGACAGAAGACGAAGTCATCGAGGCGGCGGACCCCCACGAGCAGGCGGACGACGACGAGTTCTCCGTGTCCAACTATGACCCGTCGACCGCTTCGGTCGCGTCGACCAGCGTCACCTCCAGCGTGTACAACTTTTCTTACGAGAACGGCCGGCGCTATCACCAGTTCAAGAACGCCAAGTACCCGGTGCCCAACGACGATGCCGAGCAGAGCCGCGAAGACCTGAAGCATGCGCTCATCCAGGAGCTGACGGGCGGCCGCATTTTCCTGGCACCGATCGGGAACAACCCGCAGAAGATTATTGATCTGGGCACAGGCAGCGGTATCTGGGCCGTCGAAAGTAAGTTTTTCTTTCTTTCTTTGCTCGCTTCGCTCGATTTTTTTTTGCATCGTCACTTCGCTCGATTTTGATTCGTATCCACGCTTCGCTCGGGTTCATTATTTCTTTTCGCCGTCATTGCTCGTTTTGCTGCTCTCGCTAACAAATCAGTGGCCGACTTATACCCTGGAGCCGAGGTCATCGGCGTGGACATGAGCCCCATCCAGCCCGTGTGGGTACCGCCCAACCTCAGGTTCATCGTGGACAACCTCGACGAGGAGTGGATGCAGGGAGGCAACTACGACTTTGCGCACTTGCGCCACATGGCGGTGATCCTGCCCAACATCGCCAAGGTCATCCAGGACTGCTACGACCATCTCAAACCAGGCGGCTGGATCGAGTTTGACGAGCTGGCCGGCTGGCCGTACTGCGACGACGGCACGATGCCCGAGGACTACCAGGTGGCCGAGTTCTGCGAAATGACGGCCAAGGCACTGGTCGCGTTCGGCTCCGACTTCCGGGCTGGCACCAAGCTGCAGCCACTGCTGGAGGCGGCCGGGTTCACCAACGTGACCTGCTACAAGTACAAGGTGCCGCTGGGGACGTGGGCCAAGGACAAGACGATGCGGCTGACGGGTATGTACACGCTACAGTTCTTTGGCGACCTGCTGAACGTGATGAGCGCGAAGCCGTTCCCGGCGATGGGGATGAGCGCGCAAGAAATCGAGGTGTTTTTGGCGGGTGTGCGGCGGGACATGCACGACGAGAAGATCCATGCGTACTTTACGTACCTGTTCTGGGTTGGGCAGAAGCCAGAGAAGGCGGCGTAGGTAAGAAAAAGAAGAAGAAGTGGGAGGATGGGGCACGAAGGAGCTAGTAGGTGACCTACATATGAGAGTACAGAGCAAGAAGGAACCAAGAGAGATACGAGGGGAAGAGGTGATGATTTATGAGTTGGGTAACCAATTTCCAGTATGTATATACGGCCGACTTGAGGGCAGAAACCGCAAATTGTGTAGTTATAGCGTTGGATTTGTTTAATTGTTTTTTGACATTCTTTATCAGGTACCCTTCCCAGAAATCGAAAGGCAACAGGAATGCTCACAAAACGGTCACAAGGAATGGCTTTGTTTTACCCCAAAAAGGCATCGGGATTCCGGCTGTCGATCTGCCGCCATTTCGGAGCAAGCTTTGGCTGGCCCACTGTGCGGGAGTCTGGGGCAGAGGAATGCTTCGGGCTTCTTGTCCCGTGTTGGGGGACTTTTTGGCACGTACTGTGTAAAGCCTATCCGCTGGGCCCGTTGGTAGGAGATAAAAGGGAACAAGTAGAAGAAAAACAGAAGAAGCACAACAAGAAAACGACGCGCAGTGGCCGCGACGGCCGCTAGTCGAGGCCGCCAAAACGGTGGCAAAAAACCCAAAAGTTGAACCAAAGGGTGGCCCGAAACACAGCCAACACAGCCAACAGCAGGCACGCTTCAACGCTTCCCTCCCTTCCCCCCCCCCCCAACTGGCCACACAACACGCACACATAAGACAATGCCGAGCCCAAGACACGTCGTCTGGCTCCCTCCCTAGTTTGCGCGCTACGGTTGTGTTAGTGTCGCGTTGCTGCGGCGGACAACAAGAGAAGATGGAAGACGAAGATGATGTTGAGAAGAACGATGAGAAGAAAAAACGAGAAGAAAAAAACGATGAAAATGAGAATAAAAAAAAACGAAAATGATGAAAGTCGAGCATAACGAAAACGAGCACAAAAAAAAAGCGACATAAAAAAAACCTTAATCCACTGAAACAATAAACCGTAGAGAGCTTGGGCGTCGTCTGGCACCGGCCCCATCCTTTTAATTTGGTTGCCTTTTTCTTTCGGTACTAGCCCGAACGGTCGATCTCACCAAAACCCCCCCCCCCCCTCCCTAGACCCTCACAGCAGACCACACTCGCAGACTTCCCAGCAGGACCTGCTCATCCTTCCAGTGCCGAACCAGCGATCCTGCGCAGGCCTCGGGCCAATGGCAGGCGGCAGAAGGCATGACATAAGCCACACACGTGGGGATGCATGTGATGCGTCTGCAGCGCGTTGAGGGTCTGGCGCGCCTCCTCATTTGCTCGTGGTCATCTCCCAGAGTGGGGCCTGCGCATCGGTGCTTTGGCCTCCATTCAGCTCGCGCAGAACAACACACACGCCCACGCCCACACACCCCAAGCCGGTCTCGTACTAGCGGACGACTACGACCCTGGTCGTGCAAGCTGCAGCTCGTCAGTCGCTGATGGCCACCCCTACCAGCCACCGCTTTTCTTGGGTGTTTGCGTGTTTGCGTGAGAGGGTCGGTTCTCGCCCGCTGGTCTCCTCCCTCCATGGACACCCACCCTGCCTTTGCTTCTCCATCCATGACTTCGATCTTCGATCTGATTCGCAGGCAGCACCCGGGAGGCCTTATCCACAAGCAGTTTTTCGATGGGTCCTCTTGCCTTTTTCTCTCTCGTTTTCCCGCCGATGACGAGAAAGCTGTCATAAACAACCATTTGTTTTGATTTGCATTTTGGAATTTTTTTTCCTCTTCTGCATTTCCTTTCCTTTCTCTGTTTCTTTTTTTAGGCGTTCTCGTCCCTTCTCAACTCACTCTGACCTGGACGCGAGAAGGGATTCTTATCTCATCGAGGCGAAGACGAAGAATCGAATTCGATTCACCACGACACGATACCCCGAACCCCAAGAACAACAACAAAAAAAAAGAGAGAGCAGCCAAGATACACCACAAACACGAAAAACAACGCACGTACACATAACCTACATCCCGCACATGACCACGACGGCGCACAGCTGCTCGCCGAAGCTGTGATTCCTTTTGCACACAATTTCCCCCCTCCCCCCCCAATACCCGTGCAAAAGATCGCCCGTCATGATGCGCGATTCGCGTTACCGGGGAGGAGGACGCAGTCCGGACCGCGCGCGGCGCAGCAGCCGGCGGAAAGAGCGGCGGGCCGAGGAGGCGGCCGCGGCGGCCGCGGCATCGGGGCTGGCGCTGGCGGCTGAGGAGGAGCGAGAGCGGGCGCGTTATGGACTGGCCCGGCAGGCTTCAGGAGGAGCATACGTGCCGTCGCCTTCGCAGTCGCGTGGACTGAACGATAGCTACTACGGCGGCGGCGGTCTCGACAGCCGGCCGAACTACAGCAACAACGACCGGAGCGACTACAGGGTGGACAGGGTGGACAGGGTGGACAACCGGATGGACAACCGGGTGGACAACCGGGTGGACGGCCGGGTGGACAATCGAACAGACTACCGCCCCGATCCCCGGATCGACAACCGGACGGGTTACCGGGTGGACAACCGTGTTGACAGTCGAGTGGACAGCAGGGTTGACAGCAGGATCGACGGCAGGATCGACAACAGCAGGAGCGACTACGCGCGCAACGATGCCGGCGCGTCTCCATATGCGGTGCCGGCCTCCCGCGGGGTCGACCACCTGGCCGATGCGTCGCGCGCGTTTGGCCGGTCGTCGTCGGCATCACGCAAGAAGCGCCGGTCGGGCTCGGGCGCGTCGTCGGCGGCGTCGTCCGTCTTCTCGTACGGGTCGTCGACGTCGGAGTCGCTGCTCAACATCTCGGCGCCCAAGTCGCCCACGCGCGGCATCTTGGGCTTTTTCCGCGGCGACAGCCGGCGGCGGCGGCGGTCGTCGTCGCGGACGTACCGCGTCAAGCGCAAGCGCAGCGGCCGCTTCCTGCGCTTCAGCAACTCGAGCACGTCGTCGTTCGACGAGGACCTGTACTACGGCAAGGGCTACATCTCGCGCTCCCAGCTGCGCCTGTCGTCGCGGTCCCGCGAGCGGCTCAACCAGCGGTACCAGGCCCAGCAAGCCCAGCAGGCCCTGGCCGAGGCGCAGACCACCACGACCACCACGACCACCATCAACAACAACTACTACTACGACGAAGCCGGCGAACTAGTCAACGGGGGGCGCAAGCACAGCAGCAGCGGCGGGCACCGGATCAGCGCGGCCGAGGCCGCCTTGGCAGGCGGCGTGGCCGGGGCAGCACTGGGCGGCCTCAGCCGGCGGCGGCGGAAGTCGAGCGAGCACAGCAGCGGCCGTCGGCGGCGGCGCCCCAGCGGCGTGGACGACGACGAGGAGATCCACCGCATCGCCGCAGAGCTGCAGGAGATGGCGGACCCGCGCTACGATAAGGCGTCGTCGTCGTCGCACCAGCACCGCTATGGACGCAAGGCGGCGGCCGGTCTGGCAGCCGGCGCGGTGGGCGTGGCTGGCTACGAGGCGCTGCGCCACCGACACAAGCACCACGACGGCTCGGCCCTGGGCCGGCGACGGCACTCCCAGTCGTCGTCGTCCGACGACGACGACTCGGAGTGGGAGTCGGCCTCAGATGACGACATGTCGTCCGACTCGATCAGCAGCAGCGAGGAAGAGGCGGCGGAGGAGGACAACGACTCGGGCCTGGCCTACGGGTCGCTGGGCCACATGTCGTCCAGCTCGCTTCTGACCAAGCCCAGCAAGGCCCGGCCGAGCAAGCACGACGCGGGCATCGGCGCCGGCACCGTGGCGGCGGCGGCACTCGGCACGGCGGCGGCGGCGGCGGCGGCGACGGCCATCGTGCGGCCGTACCGCGGACGCAAGAACACGGCCGTGGACCCCCACAAGTTTGGGCCGGTCAACTCGCTGAACGACAGCCAGTATGCGGCCGCGTACAACCAAGACCACCACCGCATCTCCACGACGACGACGACACATGCCATGAGCGACAGCAACACCATGTCTGGTGCCCTGGGCGGTGCGGCTCTCATGTC
Organism: Raffaelea ambrosiae; assembly: GCA_002778195.1. Taxonomy (NCBI): domain Eukaryota; kingdom Fungi; phylum Ascomycota; class Sordariomycetes; order Ophiostomatales; family Ophiostomataceae; genus Raffaelea; species Raffaelea ambrosiae. Next base: position 3,375,218 of record PCDI01000003.1, on the reverse strand, counting down.
GGGCGCGAACCAGGCTGGCACGGGCATGATCACAGCCGGCCCCCCGCCCTTGCACGAGAGCTCCTCATCGTCGCACCGGCCTGGCCTGGGCGCTGTCGTGGGCGGCGTGGCCGCCGCGGGTGCGGCGGCCGCCGTGGTGGGCGCCATGTCCAAGAAGAAGAAGCGGCGCGAAGAAGACGAGCGGCGCGACGACGAGATGGACGCAGGTCGCTACGACAGTCGGTATGATGGTCGCTATGACGGCCGCTACGACGGACGGCCCGATGGCCGCTACGAGAGCCGGTACAGCAGCCGCTTTGACAACCGGTTCGACAATGTCGACAGCCGTGTTGATACGCGGGTGGATACGCGGGTGGACAATCGCATTGACAGCCGTGTCGACAGCCGCATTGACAACCGCATCGACAACCGCATCGACAACCGCATTGACAGCCGGCCCGACAGCCGGCCAGACAACAGCGGTGTCGGTCTCGGCACACTGGCTGGCGTGGGCGCTGCAGGCGTGGCTGCCGGTGCTCTGGCAGGCGCCATGGTGGGCCGCCACGACGATGACCGCCATGACGACCGTCGTGATGACCGTTATGATGGACGCTATGGCAGCAGCCGGTACGACGGACGCAGCGACGGACGCAGCGACGGACGCTACGACAGCCGCGTGGATACTACGACGCGTGTCGACACCCGCTATGACAGTCGTTACGACTCCCGCGTGGACAACCGCGTGGACAATCGCGTGGACAACCGCGTGGACAGCCACCGCTATGACGGCCGATACGACAACAGCGCCGGCGGCGCGGGCAGCAGCAGCCACGTGGGTGGAGCTGCGCTTGCCGCTGCTGGCGCGGCCGGTGCGGTGGCGGCCGGCGCGGGCGTCGCGGGTCTGCTGGAAGACAAGCGCACGTCGTCGTCGTCCACGTACCCGCAGCAGTTTGGCAGCAGCAGCGGTCGCTACGATGGCCCGTCCTCTGTCGTGGAGATCCACTCGCCGAAGCCGGTCGTGCCTGTCGGCAAGCGCATCTACGAAGAGGTGACGACGACGACGACGACAACGACGACGGCAGGTGGTAGCGCCCAACAGGATGGCCGGCGGTACGACCAGCGGACGGATCTGTACGACCGCCCCGACCGCAAAGAGGACCGCAAAGACGAGCGCAAGGACGACCGCAAGGACGACCGCAAGGACGAGCGCAAGGATGACCACCACTCTGCCATGGTGGCGGGCGCCGTGGGCCTCGCGGCAGTGGCGGCCACGGCGGCGGTCGTCAAGGACAAGTCGGACAAGAAGAAGCGGGCCGAGGAGCGCGAGGAGGAGAAGCGCAAGCAAAAGGAGTACGACGGCATGAGCCTGCACGAGCTGCGCCGTCTGCAGCGCGAAAAGGAAAAGGCCAGTGGCGGCGGCAAGGACGCCGACTCGATCTCGATTGTGTCGCGCAAGAGCGAGAAGAAGGAGAAGAAGCACTCGTCGCACCGCGACGACGAGGTCTTTTATGACGCGCCGTCGGCCGCCCGCAAGTCGTCGTCCTCGCTGGTGCTTGTCAAGGAGAAGGACAAGCACCGAAAAGACGAGTCCGAACTGGTGCTTGTCAAGGAGAAGGACAAGCACCGAAAAGACGAATCCGAGCTGGTGCTTGTCAAGGACAAAGACAAGCACAGAAAAGACGAGTCCGAGCTGGCGCTTGTCAAAAAGGACAAGGACAAGGACAGGCACAAGAAGGACGAGCCCGCGTTCGTGTTTGTCCGCGAAAAGGACAAGAAAAAGGACCGCGACGAGCGCGAGCGCGAAGCCTCGGAGCAGCTGGTCCTGTACCGCGACAAGGGCAAGGGCAAGTCCGAGTCGACCATTGAGCTCGTGCGCGAAAAGGACCGGGACGACCTGCGACGGGGCGAATCCGAGCTCATCTGGGGCCGCGAGCAGAAGAAGAGGGACCGCGAAGAGCGCGAAGAGCGCGAACGCAAAGAACGCGAGCGCGAAGCCTCGGAACAGCTGGTGCTCTACCACGAGAGCAAGGGCAAGAGCAAGGAGGAGCCCGAGTTCGCCTTTGTGCGGGACAAGAACCGCAAGTCCACGACAATGGCGACGACGACGACGACGACGACGACGACGAAGACGGCGTCGGACGTGGGCTCCTCGTTTCGAAACGACCGAGACTCCACGTACTACAACCAGTCCTTTCCGTCGTACCAGCAGTCCTTTCGCGAGGAAGACGTCGTGACGACCAAGAAGCAGACGACGACGTCCGCTGGCCAGCAGACGCAGGCGCCGTTTATCGGCCCGGCTCTGCCGCCGCCGAGCTACAAGCCAGCAGCCACCACCGCGTCGACAACGACGGCCCTCGCCGACACGGCCAAGGACCAAGACAAGGACAACGGCGGCGAGGGCCCGTCGTCGTCGTCCATGTGGTCGTCGACGCTGGTCAAGGGTGTCGCCATGGGCGCGGCGGCGGCGGCGGCCGTGCCCATGGCAGCCTACTCGATGATGACGGCGCCGCCGAAGCCGCCCAAGCGGCCGCTGACGCCCAACGTGGTGACCGTCGACGACGGGCCGGCCTGGGCCCGGGACGAGTCCAACGACGAGGAAGAGCTGCCGTCCTGGGCGATGGCCAAGACGGACAAGAAGGAGGACGACGACCACAGCGACGACTTCAGGCGGGGCCGGACAGAGACGGTGATCTCGGAGCAGCAGCGCAACGCCAAGGTGGTGCTGGAGCGGACGTCGCACTCGACGGCGCCGATCGACAAGGCGGCGATTGAGGCGGCGGACTCGGCGATGCTGATCGAGGAGCGGGAGCAGTCGCGGGAGCCGCCGCGGGGCCGGCGGCCCGGATGGGACGAGGCGCGCGACAGCGAGGGCCGGACGGACCGGGACATCCGCGAAGAGGCAGACCGGTACTACCGCAAGACGGTGATTGCGCGGCGGATCGCCGAGGACCAGATCCGGTCGCGCAGCAACTCGCCCGAGGGCGCGTCGGTGGTGGACCGCGAGACGGAGCGGGTGCCGCCGCAGGTCATCCGCATTGTGACGCCGCCCGAGATGGACCGCCCGCACACGAAGAGCAAGTACGACGGGCCCGACGCCGACGTGCGCATCGACAACCGGTTCTACCCGGGCGACCTGGCCAGGTCGGTCTACCACCCGGCCAATTATGCCCAGTATGTGCCCCGCCCGGGCGTGGGCGGCCGCCAGCGGTCCATGACCATGCCGACGTTTGTGTCGCGCGACCCGTCGTGCGAGCGCGAGCGGCCCGTGCTGAACCTGGTGATGCCGACGCCGCAGCCGTCGCCGAACCCGGAGAAGCAGAGGGAGCGTCTCCAGCGGTCGGAGACAGACAGTCGCGAGACGCGCGAGACTCGCGAATCCCGTGAAACTCGCGAATCTCGTGAATCTCGCGAAACACGGGAAACGCGCGAGTCCCACGCAGAGACGACCGCCCAGACCACGACCCGCGACACCCGCACGGCTGGAACCGCACCTCCAGTCGTGCTGGGCCCGCGCGGCGAGGTGGTCCAGGTGGTGGCCAAGAAGGAACACACCAAGGACAGCCGCGACGACGAAATCGTGTCCATGGCCAAAGTGCCCAAGACGCAGAAGAAGAAAGCCGCGGCCAAGCAGGCCAAGCGCAGCGGCTGGGCCGCCATCATCGGCGCCGTGTCGGCGGGAGGAGCCGCCGGTGCGGCGGCCGCGGCCCTGACGAACAACAAGCAGGAGGAGGAGGAGGAGGAGAAGAAGAAGAAGAAGACGACCGAGAGTACGACGACTGCCACGGCGACGACTACCACGGCGACGACCACGGCGACCACCGCCACCAACCAAGTCGAGTCTGTGGTGGCTCCCCCCCCGGGCCGCCGCATTGCGACCCCTGTCAGCACGTCGAGCACCGAGAAGCTGCCTCTGGTCGGCGCCTTCCCCGAGGACGAGGACGACGTGCCGCCCCGTCCCCCGTCCCCGACTGGGAAGCCCGTCGTCAGTCGCAAGCTGGTGGAGACGACGACGACGACGACGACGACATCGACGACCCCGTTTGGGGATGACAAGACGTTTGCCGCGCTGGTCACGGCCGGTATGCCGTCCACCGGCTTCGACTCCAACGTGGTGCTCCAAGACCCGACCTACTGGGAGCGCAAGTCGCCGCCCGGGTCCAACGACTCGGACGACTCGGGCGGGATCGTCTCGGAGACCGCCCTGGGCGACGGCGTGACCACGGTGCACCCCAAGAAGGCGCGTCGGCAGAAGGAGCGCGAAGAGCGGCTGCGTCGTGAGCGGGAGGCCCGCGAGGCACAGGAGGCCCGCGAGGCACAGGAGGCCCGGGAGGCACGCGAGGCACAGGAGGCACGCGAGGCACGCGAGGCACGCGAGCGAGAGGTCGAACGGGAGGTCCGCGAACAAGAGGCTCGGAAAACCCGCGAAACCCGCGAAACCCGCGAAACCCGCGAGACGGTGCACGAGGTGCACGAGGTGGTCCACCACCCGGATGACCGGGCTTTGGTGTTGGCGCGCCACGAAGACGACAGCGGCGACTACCGCGACAAGGAGCTGGTGCTCGCCCGCCACGACGACGACAAGGTCGTGCTGGCCGACACGGCGTCCACGATCTCCTCGTCGTCGTCGCGCAAGAAGCCCAAGACCGTCATCACGACGACGACGACGACGGAAGTGATCACCACGGCGCCTGCGCCGGGCGCCGCCGAGGTGGTCCCCCTGGTCGACGAGTGGGAAGATGCGCCGTCGCCATCGTCGCGCCGCGACAAGAAGAAGAAGCGTAAGTCCAAGACGGTGACGTACGAGGACGAAGTCGTCCGCGGCGGGCCAGGGTCCGCCGTGGGCTCGACCACGGGATCCCTCTATGGCCTGGGCAGCGCGGCCGGCAGCTCGTCCGTCTACGGCCACAGCGACTGGGCGTCGACGTCGCGGCTGGACCTGAGCTCGGTGGCCGACTCGGAGGCGACGTACCACACGAGCCGGACGAGCCACAGCAGCAGCAACGGGTACAAGGATCGAGACCGGGACCGGGATCGAGACCGGGACCGAGACAGGGACCGCGATAGGGACCGCGACAGGGACCGAGACAGGGACCGAGACAAAGAGAAAGACCGAGACAGACGCGACAAGGGGAGCAGCAAGAGCAGCAGCAGCCGCAAAGACAAAGACCGCAGCAGTGGCAAGCCGTCTTTTTTAGCTGATGCCGGCACCCTTGGCGCAGGTGTCGGCCTGACGGGTGCGGCCGTGGTGGCAGCTGTTGCCAGCAGCAGCAGCAGCCACGACGACGCTGCCGCCCGTCCCCAAGCCGCCGATGCTCCTTCGGAAAAGGAGTCTTCAGTGGTGGGCGTGGTGGAGAGAGACAGCGGAGACGAAGGGGAACAGTCCGCCGTGCAGGAGGGGACCGCCCCGTCCGACGCCGTCTCTCACCACCGCGCCCCGTCCGACGCCGTCGTCGACCCCGAGATCGTCGAGCGCCCCGTGCGCCCGGCCATCGACCCGCAGTACCGCGACTTCCTCCCGCTGCCCCCCAGCGAGCCGACGTCGCCCGTCCTCTCGGAGCTGGGCCACGACGACTTTTTCGACTTTCTCCCCTCGGAACCCCTCCCCGCGAGCCCGCCCGCGAGCCGGCCCGAAACCCCGCCCGAGCAGGAGCGCGAGCAGCTGCTGCGCGCCTCCCGTGCCCGCCGCCGCTCCGAGACCCCCAGCATGGCCACCACCCGTACCGTCGCGGCCGCCGCCAGCCCCACTGCCGTGCCCATCCACTACATTATGCGCTCCGGCTCGCCCGCGTCGGCCAAGGCCATGCAGTCGCCGCCCACCAACGTTGTCCTGCCGGCAGCGGCGGTGGCAGCGGCCGCCGCCACGACCACCGCGTCATCGAGCAGCGCAGGCGCAGGCGCAGCAGCGTCCCCACCGACAGTGGCCGCGACGACTACGGCCGCTGCCGGCGGCCCCTTTGACTTTTACGGGCCCACGACACCCCAGCGGACGCCGCCGCAGCGGCCGATCCCGCAGCACCGCCGCGGCTCGCGGCCCCAGTCGTGGGACAGCAGCCGCGACCTCAAGCCGCTGGTCCTGCTGCAGCATGCCCGCTCGTCGAGTCAGCAGCAGCAGCAGCAGCAGACGACGCTCTCGACGCTCTCGACGCTCTCGGCGTTGTCGGCGCTGAATACGACGACCGACGAGGCCGGCAACATTGTCCACGCCTTCCACAACTACAGCCTGCCGGGCAGTCCTCTGGCCACCGCGTCCGGCGGTCCCCCCCCTCTGGGCACGCCCTCGCCTTCTCAACCGGGAGCCATGGCGTCGGCGGTGCGCCGCAGCGCCGAGCCGTCGCCACTGCGCGAGGCCCTCGTGCGGGCCTCCCACCGCAACAGCCTGCCGCTGAACCCGAGCGCCCTGGCCCAGCATCTGAACCAGCATCTGGACCGGCAGGTGATGTCTGACGATCTCTACCGGTACCGGCGTTCGAACCCGGCCAGCCCCGAGATGGAGCGCCGGGCTCGGACGCGCGAGCGCCGGCGCACGCAGTCCATCCTGGAAGAGCGCGGCCGCGAAGAGCAGGAAGAGAACACCATTCCGTCGGCGCGGTCGTCGCTGGACCTGGCGCGGGACACGGTGCCGATACCGTCCGTGGCGCCGGCGCCGGCGCCGTCGACGACGGCGCCGTACGAGAGTGCCATCCTCAAGGCGGCCAACTGGCCGGCGGCCATGGCCGCCGCGACGGCCAAGACGGCGGCGACGGCCAAGACAACGACGGCGGCGGCGGCGGCGGCGACAAAGAGGACGTCCTATTCCCCCCTGACGACGGTGGCCACACTGGCCACGGCTGACGAGACGGCGAAGGCGACCAAGGCCCCATCGACCGCCGCGGACGCGGCCATGATTCCCCTGCCCGCCGTGGCCCGCGACGAGGTGGTGGCTCTGGGCGACGTGGTGCCGTCCCGAGCGACGACCCCGGCCCGGGAAACGACCCCGGCCCCCCCTTCGCCCGCGCTGGCCGTCGAGGACAAGCCCCCCCCCCCGTCGAGCGCGTCTTCTTCGTCCGACGCCGCGGGCAAGAAGACTGGATTCGCCGCCGGTCTGGCGGCGGCCGCGTTTGCCTTTGTGCGCGGCCGGTCCCACGAGGATCTCAAGGACAAGGCCGCGTCGCAGGCGACGGCCGAGACAAAAGAGACAAAAGAGACGGTCGTCCCTGTTGCGTCGGCCCTGGTAGAACCAGCCGTGGTGCCTGTCAAGGAGACGCCTCGTCTCGCGGACACCAGGGTCCTTCCCGAGACTGTCCTTCCCGAGACTGTCTCTGACACTGCCCCTTTGGAGACCTCGACCCAGGAGATCCCCCACACCGAGAGCCCCGCGACCATTGCACCCCGTGTCGTCGAGACTGTCCCGGCTGTGGAGCCCGTCCCGGAGGAGGGCCCCGAGGTCGCCGCTAACACGCTCTCCAAGAAGCAAAAGAAGGGCAAGAAGGGCAAGAAGGCGAGCAAGGCCTGGGAGGACGACTGGACCGCCACCCCGGAGCCGCCGACGCCTGTCCTCCCAGAGACAGCAACGTCCATTACCAACGAGCCGCTGGTCGAGGAGCCCGAGTCTGTTCTCCAGGACACCGACATTCCGTCGTCTTCCAAGGACGTGTCCGAAGTTTTGCTCGAGGAGACCAGGGAGACCAAGGAGACCAAGGAGACTAAGGAAACCGCTGTGGTGGAGTCGGTCGAACCGGTCAAAGTGGTCGCACCCGTCGAAGAACGCCCCGCATCTCCCGTCTTGTACGCGACCCCGAGCAAGAAGGACAAGAAGAAGGACAAAAAGGACAAAAAGGACAAGAAAAAGAAGAAGGCTGCCACACTGGACGACTGGGCCGCCGAGCCAGAAGCCCCTGCCGTGGTGGAGCCCGCTGCTGAGCCCGTCATTGAACCCGTCACTGAGCCCACCACTCTGGAAGAGACCACAACACGCGAGATTCCTGCCGAGCCCCCGTCTTCCCTGGACAAGGGCAAAGAGGTCGAGACGGTCGTCTCTTCCGCCGTGCCCGAGCCTGCGGCTGTCTCGGCGCCAGCCGAGTGGGACGAGTGGGCACCTGCCAAGACGTCGGGCAAGAAGAACAAGAAGAAGAAGAAGGGCGCCAAGACCGTCCTGGCCTGGGAGGAGGAGGACGACGACAACAACGACAAGACGGCGGCCGCCGTGCCTCCGACGGCCTCTGAGGTCGTCGCCGAGACCAAGGATGTCACCCCTGTGGAAGCTCCTCTTGGGGCTACGCCCCTGGTGGAGGACGTCACTGTCTCCCACGTCACCGTTCCGGAGCCTTCTTCCGCCGAGGAGACCCTCCCCGTCCTCGAGAAGGAAACCCCTGCCGCAGCCGTTGTCCCGGAGCCGGTCGTGGTCGCGGACCAAGCGTCCTCGTCCTCCTCGAGGCCGGCCGACAAAGCCGCTTCTTCTTCCTCGACCCTCGCCGTCGACGAAGACACCACCAAGCGCAAGTCCAGCTTCGGTCTGCCTGTCGGCATCGGTGCTGCCGCGGCCACCGTCGCCGGCTTCTTCTCGTCGCACAAGAAGGACAAGGACCGCCACGAGACGACGGCGACGGCGGCAACGACAGCGACGACGACTGTGGCCGCCACTGAGCCGCCGGCCTCGCCGCCTGTCGAGGCTTCCGCGAGGTTGGTGGTACCGGCTTCGCCGGACACCCCGCTGGAGACCAAGGAGACCAAAGAGAAGGAGCCCGAAGCGACCAAGGACACCAAGGAGGCCGAGACTGCGCCCCTGGAAGACACTCCTCTCCCCGTCTACGGCCCCGTCAACAAGGAGCAATCCCCGGTCGACAATTCCGACCTCCAGGCCGAGTCGCCCGCCATTGTCGCGGCAGAGGCGCCAGCACGCGAGTTCACCGCCGCTGTCAGCACCACTACCACTGAGCGTCGCCAGCAGCCGGAGGACGCGTCCTCGTCGGCCTCGGCCACGCCCGCCGAGGAGCCGCCTGCCTTCTTCGCCGCCGCCCCCAAGTCGAACAAGAAATCCTCCAAGAAGCAGCGCCGTCTGGCCGCGGCGGCCGCGGCCGCGGCCGCCATGGAGTCTGCGCCGGCCGAAGAGGAGGAGCCAGCTGCCAAGGAGGCTGCCGCCGAGCCAGTTGCCATCGAACCAGTTGCCGTCGAACCAGTTGCCGTCGAACCAGCCATGCATGCCGAAGAGCATGCCACCAAGGACGAGCCGACGACCACCGCCCCTGTCGTGGCCGTGGAACCCAAGCTGGAAGCCAAACTACTCGAACCCGAACGGGAGCCTGCGGAGACCGAAGCAGCGCGCGAGGTTGTGGCCGAGGCAGAGACTGCTCCTGAGGCTGTATCCGAGACTGTTCCCGAGATTGCTCCTGCGCCTGTTGACGAGTGGCCCGCGGCCGTCACCAAGAAGAGCAAGAAGGACAAGAAAAAGAAGCGCAAGGAGACCCTTCTTGTTGCCGACGCGGAAGCCTCCCCGTCTGTTGCGCCTGTGGAGCCAGAGACTGTGCCGGAGACTGTGCCGGAGACTGTTCCCGAGACTGCCGAGACTGTTCGCGAGGCTGTTCCTGAGACTGTTCCCGAGATTGCCGAGACTGTTCGCGAGGCTGTTCCTGAGCCGGTGGCTGTTCCGGAGACCGTTCCTGAGCCTGTCGATGAGTGGCCCGCAGCCGTCACCAAGAAGAGCAAAAAAGACAAGAAGAAGAAGCGCAAGGAGACTCTTCTCGCTGACGAGGAAGCCTCCCAGTCTGTTGAGCCTGTGGAGCCTGCCGAGCCTGTGGAGCTTGCTGGACCCGTTGAGCCTGTCGAACGGGAGCCTGTCGAACGGGAGCCTGTCGAACGGGAGCCTGTCGAACGGGAGCCTGTCGAACGGGAGCCTGTCGTCGAATCTGCAGAGACTGCTCCCGTCGACACCAAGGAAGTCGACCCGCTCGAGACGGCCCCTCTGGCCGAGCCCATCGAGGAGCCCATCCAGCCCGAAGACGACGTCTGGTCCTCCACGCCCTCCAAGAAGAGCAAAAAGGACAAGAAGAACAAGCGCAAGCAGCAGACTCTTGTCGTTGAGGAACCAGCAGAGGCAGAGGCGTCCAAGTCTGTGCCAGCGGCAGAGTCTGTTCCGCCCGTGGTCGAAGAGGAGCCAGTGTCTTCAGTCGTCGAGAAGCACGTCACAGAGCCTGCCGTGGAGGAGCCCTTCATCGCCGGGCCGACGACCACGGTCGAACTGTCTGAGTCCGTTGCACCACCCGAGGCCGAGTCGTCCCAGTCTGTGGCCGCCGACCCGTTCCAGTACCTCGACAGCCCGGCCGTTCCTACCGGCGAGACCATTCTCCAAGACGACATCCAGCCTGACGACCTCTGGACTTCGACGCCCACCAAGAAGAGCAAGAAGGACAAGAAAAAGAAGAAGCGCGAGTCGCTGGCCGCCGACCTGACCTCGTCTCAGGAAATCGCTCCCGACGCTGTGCCCGAGGTCGCCGCCACCAAAGAGATTGGTGCCACCGACCTTGTTCCCGAGGTCGCCGCCACCGAGATTGCTGCCGACATCCCCACTGAGTCTGTCCCTGAAGTTGTGTCCCAAGAAGCTGTCCCCGAAGACCAGCCTCGTTCGCAGACTCTCGGACCGGAAGAGAAGTCGGAAGCTCCCTCGACCGCCGAGACCAAGGCAGTCGCGGAAGAAGAACCAGCTGCTGTGGAAGAGTTCTGGACGCCGACCAAGAAGAGCAAGAAAGACAAGAAAGACAAGAAGAGCAAGAAGAAGGCACGTGCTTCAGCGTGGGACGACGCGGTGCCTTCTTCGGAAGTGCCCTCGTCCAATGAAGATGCCACCTCTTCCAAGGACATCCTGCCGGTCGTGGCCCCTGTCGTGGCCGCCGCAGCTGCGGTGCCTCTTGTTTCGCACGCCCTCGAAGAAGACAAGTCCCTTGAGGAGCCCACTCCCCAGGCGCCGACACCCGAGGAACCCACGCTCGAAAAGGAGTCTTCCGTTGTGCCCACAGTGTCGGACGAACCACAGGCAGACGATGACCTCTGGGCGCCAGCCGCCAGCAGCAAAAAGAGCAAAAAGGACAAGAAGAAGAAGAAGACGAACGCGGCTCTGGCCTGGGACGATGAAGTGGCGGCGCCCACGGAAGAAGCCTCTACCAAGGAGACTCTTCCTGAAGTTCCTGCTGCCAAAGAGATCCTCCCTGAAGTTCCTGTCGTCGAGGAGTCTCTTTCTGAAGATATTCCTGTCGCCAAGGAGATTCTTCCGGAAGTTCCTGCTGCTAAAGAGACCCTCCCTGAAGTTCCTGTCGTCACATCTGAGCCTCTCCTGGATGTTGTCGAACCTTCCGCCGAGCCATCTTCTGTCGCCGAGCCTCTTGGAGAGAAGCCGGCCGCTCTTGACAAGGACCTCGAGACCACAGAGGCTGCTCCGGCTCCCGCTGCCGATGAAGCCCAGGCCGACGACCTGTGGGCTCCGGCCGTGTCGACGAAAAAGAGCAAGAAAGACAAGAAGAAGAAGCGTGAAGCCCTGGCGACATGGGACGACAATGCGCCTTCCGAGGACCTGGCTTCTTCCAAGGACGACACTCCTGCGGAGGACACCTCCTCCAAGGAAATCATCCCCGAAGACGTCCCCGCAGCCACGTCTGCGCCCGAGCCTGTGTTCGCCGCTGTCGACGAGCCTTCCTCTTCCACGAAGCCTCTCGAGGCCGAGGAGCCTTCTGCTCTGGACAAGGACATCGAGCCCGTCACGACTGCTCCCGTCGAGGAAGGACCCCAGGCCGACGACGATCTGTGGGCACCTGCCGTCTCGACGAAGAAGAGCAAGAAGGAGAAGAAGAAGAAGAACAAGCTTGTCGCGAGGGGCGACGACGTTCCTTTCGAAGATGCTTCTTCCTCCAAAGAGATTGTTCCCGAGGACATCCCTGTCGCGACGTCTTCCGAGCCGGTTCTTGCTGCTGAAGAAGTCTCTTTCAAGTCTGTTCCCGACACTGCTGAAGAAGTCTCTTCCAAGTCTGTTCTCGACACTGCTGAAGACTCCTCGATCTCCAAGCCTCTTGAGACGGAGGAGCAGCCTGTTGCTCTGGAAAAGGATCCCGGGTCAGTCGCAATCGTGTCTGCCGAGGAACCTCAAGCGGATGACGACCTGTGGGCCCCTATGGTGGCTACCAAGAAGAGCAAGAAAGACAAGAAGAAAAAGAAGGCTGCTGCGGCGGTGTGGGACGACAGCGACGCTCCTTCGGGAGAAGCTTCTTCCTCCAAGGAGAGTCCTTCTGAAGACCCTGTTCCTATCGCCACCGCCGAGGAGCCTGTCCTTCCTGCCGCCGTCGAAGAGCCGTCCACCGTCACCAAGCCTCTGGCGGCATCCGACGAACAGCCTGTCGTCCTCGACAAGGACCTTGCGCCCGCCGCCACTGCTCCTGCTGAGGCGCCTCAGGAAACCGGCGACCTCTGGGCTCCCGCAGTGTCTACCAAGAAGAGCAAAAAGGACAAGAAAAAGAAAAAGGCTGCCGCAGCTTGGGACGATGACGTTCCCTCGGAGGAGACGCCTTCTTCTACCGAGGTCCTCTCTGCGGATGTCCCTGCCGTTCCCGAGCCAGTCCCTGTTGGGGAGCCGTCCGCTGTCCAGCAGCAGTCTTTGGAGTCGGAGAAGCCTGTCTCGCCTGAGAAGAACGACCTAGAGACTTCGCCTGCGGAAGAGTCCACCACAACTGCGCCTGTCGAGGAGGCTCACGCTGACGACGTCTGGGCACCTGCTGTCTCCACCAAGAAGAGCAAAAAGGACAAGAAAAAGAAGAAGCAGTCGACGGCCTGGACGGACGATGTGCCGTCGGAAGACTTGTCTTCGTCCAGGGAGATCGTTCCAGAAGAGGTCCCTGCGGCCGTTGCTCCTGCTGCCCTTGCCGAGGAGCCTCGTTTGGTGGAAGAACCGGCCATTGCTGCCGTGGAGGAGCTTCCGATCGTGGACGAATCGACCACGGATGCCGTCAAAGAGCCTCTTGCCGTCGACGAACCGGTTGCCGTCGGGGAGCCTATCGCTGAAGAACCGACCACCGCTGCCGTCGAGGAGCCGCAAGCCGACGACGTCTGGGCGCCTGCGGCCTCTACCAAGAAGAGCAAGAAGGACAAGAAAAAGAAGAAGCTCGCTGCCGCTGCCGCCTGGGACGATGATGTGCCATCCGAAGATCTGTCATCGTCCAAGGAACTCAGTGCCGAGTCTGCCGTTCCTGCTCTGGCCGCCACCACCACCGCTGCCGTCGCCGCCACCGTCGTTTCTGAAGAACCGTCTCTGTCCACACCGGTCGAGTCCGACGAAAAGGCCAAGGAGATCGCTGCGCCCACCGAGGAAACAGGAGAGTCCTGGACTCCTACCAAGAAGAGCAAGAAGGACAAGAAGGACAAGAAGAAGAAGAAGCAGGCTCTTGCCGCCGGGGACGAGACCCCGGCCACCGAGGAACCTTCCTCCGCCCAGGACGTTCTTGCCGAGGAGGCGACGTCTTCCACCAAGGAGATTCTTCACGACGTCCCCGCCACTCTTCCTGAGGAGACCACTTCATCAAAGGATGTCTCCCACGACGTGGCCGCCGTTCCCTCGGAGGAGGAGACGGCCACGACAGAGCTTGTCCACGATGTCTCTGCCCTCCCAGCCGAGAAGACCATTTCCAAGGAGATCCTTCACGACACCCCAACCGAAGATGCCATGGACCAATCCATCTACGTCGACGCTGAGGAAGCTCCGGCTGTTGTCGCGCCTGTCGCCGCAGAGGCACAGACCGAGGACCTTTGGACCTCGACTCCTTCCAAGAAGAGCAAGAAAGACAAGAAGGAGAAGAAGGACAAGAAAAAGAAGAAGAACCTTGCCTCCGCCTGGGATGACACGCCTTCTGAGGGCACCTCGACGCCAAAGGAGGAGGCCCTGCCTGAGACAACGACCGCCGAGACGGCCCCCCTCGACGACAACACGACAAAGGGAATTCTGCCCGAAGAGGAGGCTGAGACCAAGGAGGCTGAGACCAAGGAGGCCGAGACCAAGGAGGCCGAGACCAAGGAGGCCGAGACCAAGGAGGCCGAGACCAAGGAGGCCGAGACCAAGGAGGCCGAGGGCGAGGAAACCAAGGAGACTCTTCTGTCTGACTCTGCAAAGGAGATCCTTCCTGCCGCGGCCATCACCACGGCCCTCGCAGTCCCGGTGGCCGAGCACCTGCACAAGGACGACGAAGCAGTTTCCGAGAATGTCGCTGGCTTAGACGACGACACCAAAGACACCATCATCTCCAAGGAGGTTGTCGAGACTCCCGCCATTGTCGAAGAGCCAGAACAGTCAACCACGGCCGTTCCAGAAGAGACCCCAGCCGAGGAGCTTTGGGCACCGACCGCAAAGAAGAGCAAGAAGGACAAGAAGAAGAAGAAGCGCGAATCCATGGCCTGGGACGATGAACCCGCAGCCGAACCTGCAGTCGAGCCAGCCGCCGAGCCCATCGCGGAAGCCTCCACGACCAAGGAAATCATCCCGGAAGAAGTTTCAACTGCTCCGATTGCGGCTGAACAGTCTTCGCCTTCCCAGACGCTCGAGACTGAAGTGCCACCGCAGACTATTCAGGAAGAGACCCCTGCCGAGGAGCTCTGGGCGCCGACCACAAAGAAGAGCAAGAAGGACAAGAAGAAGAAGAAGCGCGAATCCCTGGCCTGGGATGGTGAGCCTGCTGCCGAGCCTGCTGCCGAGCCTGCCTCCGAGCCTGTCGCCGAGCCTGTCGCCGAACCTGTCGCCGAACCCATTACAGAGGTCTCTACAACCAAGGAAATCGTCTCCGAGGGGGCTTTAACTTCTCCGGTTGTGGCTGATGAGTCTCCACTTTCCAAGGCGCTCGAGACCGACGTGCCACCACCGACAGTCCAGGAAGAGGCCCCTGCCGACGACGACGTCTGGGCACCCACGTCTTCCAAGAAAAGCAAGAAAGACAAGAAGAAGAAGCGCGAGTCTATAGCTTTGGTTGATGAGCCTGCTACCGAACCAATCGCAGAGATCTCTACAACCAAGGAAATCATCTCTGAGGAAGCTTCAATTCCCCCGATTGTGGCTGAAGAGTCTTCTCTCTCCAAAACGCTTGAGACTGAAGTGCCACCGCAAACAGTCCAGGAAGAGGCCCCTGCCGACGACGAAGTCTGGGCACCCACGTCTTCCAAGAAAAGCAAAAAAGACAAGAAAAAGAAGAAGCGTGAAGCCCTGGCGACATGGGACGACAATGCGCCTTCCGAGGACCTGTCCTCTTCCAAGGAGATCGCTCCTGAAGAGGTTCTCCCTGTTGTTGCAGCTGCTGAGGAACAGGCGACGACTTCCCTCGAAGCCGAGAAATCCATCAATCTTGCTACTACCGAAGAAACTGCTCCTTCGGCCACCACCATTCCTGAGGAGCAGCCTGAGGCAGTCCAAGCCGACAACGACGACGTCTGGGCGCCGGCCAAGAAGAGCAAGAAGGACAAAAAGGACAAGAAGGGGAAGAAGGCCAAGAAGCAAATCCTGGATCTCTCTGCACCTGCCGCCGAGTCCTCGGCTACGGAGTCCGTGGCCGAGTCCGTGGCCGAACCCGTGGCCGAGCCTGTGGCCGAGCCTGTGGCCGCCAACGATGACCTTGCGCAAGACACCAAGGAGATTGTCGCTGCTGAGGAGCCCCTCGCGGAGGAAACCACCACCGCACTCGACAAGGAGAAGGAGGCCGTTTCTCCGCCTGTTCTTGTTGGAGAGGAGCACCAGCGCGAGCATACCGTCGTGGAGGTTTCGCCTGTCGAAGAAAGCCACGAGCAAGAAGAAGAACACACCGTCTCCACTGTGGAGTCTCCTCCTCTTGTCCAGGACACCGCCGGCGTCGCTGACGCTGTTGTGGCCGACAATCACACCGCCACTTCCGACACCCTCGCTGTCGAGACTCCAAGCCATCACCAGCGCAGCGAGTCGACCAGCTCCTCGCGCAAGGGTCTTCTCGGCGGCATGGCAGCCGTGGCCGCTTCTTGGATCGGAACCGACCTGCTCCGCCGCAAGTCCAAGAACGCGCTGGACCAGGAAGCAGCCAAGCAAGCTGTCCAGGAAGAGGCCAAGACCGCCGGCCCTCTCGAGTCCGCCGTCCCCTCTCTGGCGACGAAAGACGATAAGGACAAGACCACCGTCGAAGAGGAGACTGTCCAAGAGCCTGAGCCTGTTCACGAGCCCATCCAGGACCTGCCTGTTCAGGACCTGCCTACACAGGACCTCCCTGTCCAGGAGCACGCCGTCGTGGACACCGTGGAGGTCAGTGAGCCTTCTGTCACCAAGGAAGTCGCCGAGGAAGCCGTTGCTCCCCTGGAGATCACCGAGCCGGTTCAATCCGAGTCCAAGGAACCCGTTGAGACCGTCGAGTCGACCAAGGCGATCGAGACAGTGGAGCCTACGGAAACTGCTGAGCCTGCTGAGACTGCTGAGACTGCTGAGCCCGTCGAGCCCGTCGAGCCCGTCGAGCCCGTCGAGCCCGCCGAGCCTGCCTTCGAGTTTCCCATCACCAGCAAGAAGTCCAAGAAGAAGAGCAAGAAGCAGCAGCAGCAGCAGCAGCAGCTCGCCGACTGGGATGAGGGCGGTAGCAGCAGCGCCGCCTTTGACGATACCACGACCGCCAAGACCATTGTCGATGAAGCCGAGCCATCAGCCGAGCCGGAGCCGTCCACCGCCGTTCAGCCCGACGACTTGTTCGCGCCTGTGTCCACCAAGAAAAGCAAGAAGGACAAGAAGAAGAAGAGCAAGCAGGAGGCCGCCCTCCCTGCTGAGGACGATCTGCCAACTGTGACTGTTGAGGAGCCTCTCGAAACAACGGCGGCAGTCGATACGACTCTGGTTCCCCAGGAGATCGACGCTTCCGAGGGCCTCACGGCAACGGACGAGGCAGTGGTGCCTCCACCCGAGGAGGACGACGACTGGACGGTGCCCGCCACAACGAAGAAGAGCAAGAAAGACAAGAAAGACAAGAAAAAGAAGAGCAAGTCTGAGGCGGCCGTGTTCGCTGAGGACGAGCCGTCGTCTTCTTCCTTTGTGGCCGCCGAGGACAAGGCCCTGGAGGATTCCCAGACATTCGAGAAGGACGTGGACATGGCCCCCGAGACCTTAGCGGTGGAAGCGCCTGTCGTTGAAGACGAATGGGCGATGCCGACCAAGAAAAGCAAAAAGGACAAGAAGAAGAACCGCAAGTCCGAAGCCGTGTTCGCTGAGGACGAGCCTGCGATGAGCTCTGCTTTGGAGGATTCCCAGACTCTCGAGAGGGAGGCGGTTCCCGAAACGGCATTGGCCGAACCCGCTGCTGCAGAAGACGAATGGGCAGGTCTGACCAAGAAGAGCAAGAAGGACAAGAAGAAGAAGAAGTCTGAGGCCGCCGCAGCTGCTGCTGCTTCTGCTGCTTCTGCTGCTGTATTCGTCGAGGAAGAGCCTGCTCTGGAAGAGGACTCCCAAACTCTCGAGCGGGATGCCGTACTTGTTCCCGACAACATGGACACCGCCCAACCTGCAGCCGAGGAAGAGGATGCGTGGTCGCCCCTGCCAACAACTTCCAAGAAGAGCAAGAAGGACAAGAAAAAGAGCCGCAAGTCGGACATTGTTCTTCCGGTTGAGGACGAGCCAATGGCCGGCGCTTTGGACGACAATGACAACACACGCACCAGAGACGTCGGTGCCGAGGACGCATTCACCACGGAGGCTCCGGCTGCCGAAGACGACTGGTCCGTGCCCACAACGTCCAAGAAGAGCAAAAAGGACAAGAAGAAGCAGCGCGCATCCCTTGCCTGGGATACGCCTTCCGAGGCCGCCACGCCCGAAGAGCGCGAACAGGTCGACCCTCTGGCCACGTCCTCATCTGTGCCTGAGTCGGCGGAAACGAAAACGGCCGAGGATCTCGACACCTTTGAGACTAAGAAGTCCAAAAAGGACAAGAAGAAGAAGCGCGAGATGCTTGCCTGGGACACGCCTTCCGAGGCCGCCACGCCCGAAGAGCGCGAACTGGTCGACCCTTTGGCCACGTCCTCACCCGTGCCTGAATCGGCGGAAACGGAAACGGCCAAGGAAACCGTAGTGGTCGCCGAGGATCTCGACACCTTTGAGACGAAGAAGTCCAAAAAGGACAAGAAGAAGAAGAAGCGCGAGATGCTTGCCTGGGAGAGTCCCGTCCACGAATCCGAGGACACTCCTGCTGAACCTGCCGTCACTGAGTCTGCCAAGATCGAAGACAAAGAACCTCTGGATGCTCTTGCTGAGCCTGCCACCGAGACCGTTCTGGACAACAACAAAGAGCAGCTGGCAGCCGAAGAGGTCGTCGCTCCGCGCGTCCGTCCCGAGGGGTCGGCCCTCACGCACGCAGCCCTGGAACGCCACGACACCCTGACCGTGCCCACCGAGACTGTTGCGCCGGCTGAGACCGCTCTTTCGGAGACGTCCTCGACCAAGAAGCGCAGCAGCATGGGTGCCACCGTGGGCGCTGCGGCCGCTGCTGCCACGGCCGTGGCTGCCGGCATCGGCTCGTTCTTCCGGCCATCGTCGCGCAACAAGCATGTCGAAGAGGAGTCCAAGGACACCGCGGTCGAGCCTGCTATGGCAGAGCCTGCTTTGGTGGAACCTTCTGTCGTGGAACATGCCGTTACGGAACCTGTGTTTGAGGAACCCGTCCTCGAGAAACCCTCCACGGAGGACGTCGTCGAGCGCCAGGTTGCCACAGAGTCTTGGGACGGCCAGCCAACAACTACCGCGTCCCACGCCCTGGAGGCAGCCACCTCGGAAGACGCCAAAGCGCCCGAGGTTGTCATGGAAGACGTGTCACCCGTCACCCACGATGTCACCGAAGTCGTGGAAGAGCCTTTCGACCACCCCGTGGAACAACCTGTGGAGCAGCCTATGGAACGGCCTGTGGAAGAAGAAACTGCCTTTGTCCCCGCAGTCACTCGCAAGCTGTCCAAGAAAGAAAAGAAAAGGGCTGCCAAGAAGAAGGGCTGGGCCGACCTGGACGACGGAACGCCCGAGTCCAGCGAGCCTGAGAAGTCCGTCGAGACCTTGGAGACATTCGACACGACCACCACCAGCACGAAAGAAGTGGTCGCCGAAGAGCCGCTTGCCGAGACTCCCGAGGCGCCGACAGTCGCTCCTGTAGAGGATAGCTGGTCGGCGCCTACCACCAAGAAGGGAAAGAAGGACAAGAAAGGCAAAAAGGCCAAGAAGCAGCTTCTGGACATCAACCCATTCATGGAGGGCCCATCGGAGACCCAGGAGACAGCCCCTACGACAACGGAACCCACGGAACCCACGGAGACCACGGAGACCACGGATACAATGGAGACTACGGAGACCTCGAAGACCATCGCCGAGCCAGAGCCCCTGACAAAGGAAATCATGGAGGAGACAACAACATTCGTCCCCGAACCCATCGCCGAGCATACTGACATTGCCGCCACCACAATGACCACCGCCACCGAGACCGAGATCGAGACCGAAGCCGCCACCATCGACGACTTTGCGCCCGTGTCGAGCAAGAAGCAAAAGAAGAACAAGAAACGCGGAACTTTCCAGCCGTACATGGACCTAACGGACGATGCGCGGTCGCTTCTACCGGCCGACGAGGAGGCGGAGCAGGAGGAGGAGAAGAAGAAGAAGGGGCTGCAAGGTGAATCCGAATCTCTTTCTCAGACTCAGACATCTACTACTACTACTACCCTTACCACTACTCAAGAACCAGAGGTGCCGCCAGCCCCTTCTTCTTCCATGGACTTGGACCGGCCAACCTCGCCTCCCCCCTCCCATCTTGGAACATCAACACTTGCCACGGCAGGAGGTGTCGCGGCAGTGGCCGCGGCAGCCCTCGCTATGGAAAAAGACAAGAAAAAAGACAAGAAGAAGGACAAGAAGGACAAGAAGAAGAAGAAGCGTGCACAAGATGAGGATTGGCTTACTGAGTCTAAGGAGGTGGTGGAGACGACGGAGACAACTGAGACTACGGAGACTGCGAAGACGGCGGAGATTACGGAAACTACTGAGGCCGCAGAGACGGCAGAGACGGCCAACAAGACAATGGATGCGGACGCTGGGGATGTTCAGATGACAGGCACTTCTGGACACTACTACGGCGAGGTCCCCAAGAACATCGGCGAGCCAACCAGCGGCCATTTCTACCGCGACTTGAAGGAGAGAGCGACAAACCCGCTTCCCATGGCAGAGACACCAACAGCTGCGGACTTCCGGCGCCAGTACGAGTCAGCAGGTCCGCTACCCGAGCCCAAGTTCGGCCTGATGACACGCGCAGACTCGGACATTTTCGAAAAGGAGGGCCACGTGCCGAAGCTGCTACCGATTCAGAGCTTCAGCCCGACCACCGAAGACATTGCGGAGGAGAATAAGTTTGGGTCGACAGATGCGATGACAACGACGACGACAACTACAGCAGTGGAAAGGGAGGAGAAGCACAAGGAAAAGGAATTGGCCACGGCTCCGCAAGAGGACGTGGTCATGCAAGACGTGCAGGAGACAAGCAAGGTGGAAGAAAAGGAGGACAAGGAAGACAGAAAGGAAGACAAGACAACGATGGAGGAAGCAGCCGAGACGGGTGGATTTGTGAGTACAGTGGCAGCAGCTGTTGCCAAGTTTGGAGGCGGCTCGGCGAAGAAGCCCAGCAAGAAGAAGAAGGCAAAGAAGGTGGAAGAAGAGAAGAAGGAAGAAGAGAAACTGGAGGAGAAGCCGAAGAGGCCGCCGACGCGTGAGGAAGACGTCTTTGACACGGCATCTGTCTGGCAACACTACGACCCAGACAGTGCCGAGGCCAGGGCTGAGAGAGAGAAGGAGGTGGAGAAGTCTGCAAAGATGGAAGTTGAGAAAGAAGAGGAGAAGCATGAAAAGATGGAAGTCGAAAAGGAGAAGGAGGAAGAAGACGGAAAGATGGAAGTTGAGAAGGAAAAGGAGGAGGAAAGATATGAAAAGGTGCAAGTTGAGAGAGAAGAGGAACACGACAAGATGATGGAAGGTGAGAAGGAGAAGGAGAAGGAGGAGAATTATGAAAAGATGGACGTCGAAAAGGCCTTGGAAACTACCGAGTTCCCAACCAAGCCTCTCATCCTTGAGGAGGACGAAGACCTCGAGAGCCCGATCCTGGGCCGACGGGACTCGGACAAGCTGCGCGTGCACCCGCTCTCCAAGAAATCAACGACGGCGGTGACTACGACAACAAGCGAGACGGTGGCAGAGGAGACAAGCCTGTCAACTCCTAGCAAAATAAAGCTCAAGCAGCCATTCTTGCCCTCGCCACGGACGTCGCCGGAGCGGACACCCGAGCCGGAGAAGAGATCCAGCAACAAAGAGCGCGACCACCGGGTCGAGATGGCCATCACGGCCGCTTCGGCTCTGGCAGCCAGCAAGATCACGTCCTCGGCCCTCTCACCGCGGATCAGCACGCCCAGCCCCGAACTACGGCGGTCGCCATCGACAACCCTCCTGCCGCCGGTGCTGGAAGAGGCCTACGAAGAAGATGAGGACGACAACAGCATCAACTACAGCAAGCTGACGCCGTCCCGCGAGCCCAAGGGAAAGAGCAAGAGATCGTCGGCCGAGCGGAACCGGCCGTCGACGCCAGTGGCCAACCGGGACAGCGGCTTTGCTGAAGATTCGCCGATCGCGACCCTGACTACGACGGCAGGCGAGCCGCAGCGCGACAGCGGCGTGCACATGCCAACAGCAGGAGAAGAGTCGACGACGATGGCGACAACGACGACGACGACAAGCAAGAAGACCAGAAGCTACCGGGAAGCCGGTTTGGGCGCCGGCTTGGCTCCGGCTCTGGGCCCGTCGTCGTCGACGTCGTCTCTGGCGAAACCAAAAACGGAGGCAACAGACACGACAGCGACCAACCTGCGCAGCGTGTCCGACAACGCAGCCGCGTATCTGCGTGATCGACGCTCGTCGCCGCTGTCTGACTTCCCCATGCAGCAGCAGCCGCGGCGGTCGATGTCCAATACGAGTCTGGCGCGGCTGCGCACACCCGAGCCGCTGAACCTGGAAAGAGGGCGGCCTGACAGCCCAGGCATCAACCGTCTTGCTTACTCAGCAACGCCCCCGCTCCGCCGGGTGGACAAGCGAATGAGCGGCGACCTCAGGTCGCTGAGCCAACTCAGCCAGCGGAGCGAGAGCGACCTTTCCGGATTGGGCAGCAGAAGTGGGGCGGTATCCCAGCCACCTCTCACCGCTTCGGTTGTGTCTGGTGTTTCCGCGGCCTCCACCCGGGAAGGACGCTCCGAAAGCAAAGAACTCCAACGCAGCACCAGCCACGAGACCACCAGCACGCCCATCGCCAATGAAGGTCGCGTGCGAGACAAGGGCGGTATGACCGACGTATATGTAAGTGCATCGAATGATTGTGTACAAGTGGCGTGACGCGCTGAAAATACCTCACTGGGGGGGAGGGGGGGTAGGAAACAAAGTCAACAGATCGACGACAGTTCGAACAACACACAAGACTAACACTTTCCAGGATGGCTATGGCGAGGGCCGGATCGGCTCGCCGCGGTCGCCGACGCGTCCGCACAGCATGCGGCGCCGACAGAGCATGCAGGTGCTCGACCTCGAAAACCGCGTCGAGCAGCTGCTGGCCGAGAACCGCATGCTGGCGGAGGCTCGCTCACAAGCCGAAGAGAGCCTGTCACAGCGCGCCGCGAGCAAGCTGGCGGATCGCGACAGCGAGATCGACGCCCTGAAGCGGTCGCTCGACTTTCTGCAGAAGGAGGTCAAGCGGCTGACCGAAGTCAACGAGGGGCTCAACTCGGCGATCGGGTCGTCGGCCATGCAACACAGCGAGCGGTTCCGACAACTCGAGACGGACCACGCGGCGACGACGCGGGACTTTGCCGCGCTGACAGAGACCCACGCGCGGCACCGGGCGACGACGCAGCAGGCGCTGGACGCGAAGGATGCGGAGATTGCGCAGCTCAAGGCGCAGCTGGCGCAGGCACAAGACGAGATCCGGGCGATGCAGGCCAAGATCCTGGAGATGAACCCGGTGGACGCGGACCTGCTGCAGATCCAGGACGTCGACTACTTTGACCAGCGGTGCCAGCAGCTGTGCGCGCACGTGCAGCAGTGGGTGCTGCGGTTCAGCAAGTTCTCGGACCTGCGCGCGTGCCGGCTGACGTCGGAGATCAGCGACGAGAAGATTGTCGACCGGCTGGACAACGCCGTGCTCGACGGCTCCGACGTCGACGCGTACCTGCGCGACCGCGTGTACCGGCGCGACATCTTCATGGCCATGACCATGTACATGGTGTGGGAGTTTGTGTTTACGCGCTACCTCTTTGGCATGGACCGCGAGCAGCGCCAGAAGATCAAGTCACTCGAGAAGACGCTGCTCGACGTCGGACCCGTGCCCGCCGTCCGCCAGTGGCGCGCCGTCACGCTGACGCTGCTGCGGCGCCAGGCCAGCTTCCAGAAGCAGTGCGAGCAGGACACCGAGGCCGTCGTGCAGGCCATCCTGCAGACGCTCAGCACCATCCTGCCGCCGCCCACCCACCTCGAGGCCCAGATCGAGACCCAGCTGCGCCGCGTCGTGCGCGAGGCCGTCGAGCTGTCCATCGAGATGCGCTGCCAGCGCGCCGAGTACATGATGCTGCCGCCTCTGCAGCCCGAGTACGACGCGAACGGCGAGCTGGTCGAGACGGTGGCGTTCAACCCAGAGCTCATGAGCGAGAGGTCGTCGTCGTCGAATCCAAAAGACGGCGCCGCCGAGACCAAGGACTGGAGCGGATCCCCCGTCCGGATCGTCTTGTTCCCGCTGGTCGTCAAAAAGGGCGACGACGACGGCCGCGGCGACGACGAGATCGTCGTGTGTCCCGCGCAGGTGCTTGTGGCGCAGCCGTTGGTGCGGCGGTCTGTGTCGCGGGCGACCTCGCGGGCGGAAGGGTCGATTCTGAGCAAGCACCAGTACCACGGCAGCAGTAGTACGCGCAAGGTGACGCCCACCTCCGACTCGCTGGCGCCGACCGCTCCGGGCGGCAACCTGGCGGCGGCCCAGCGGAGCAATGTTAGCATGGTGGATGCGCCACCGATGCCAGAAGCGCAGTACCTGGAGGGTGGCATCTAAAGGGCGAACAGGAAATCTTAGAAGGGGGGAGGAAACACTCACGGAACAACATGGAAATGGTGGAATGGTGGAATGGGAGTAGGGAAAAAAAAAAGCATAACTCGGGTGTGACTTATCTGTTTTTTTGTTTTGTTTCGTTTTTTTGTTCTTGTTTTTCTTTTTCTTGATTCTGTTCGAGGTTCTTTTTTGTATCTGCATTGTTCTGGTTTCGGATTGTTTAGTGTTATAATTTGCTTTAGTTTTCTTTAGTGTTTTCTTTCTGTTTCTTGTTTTCTTTTGTTTTGTTTCTTTTGTTCTGTATTTTTTTTTTGTTTTTACTTTCTCTTCTTCTATTGTCTCTTGACGACCTGATGACGATACACGGCATATCTACGGCCTATTTTTTTTACATTGATAATTTTGCTTCTATACCTTTGTTTTACTGTTGTTATTGTTACTACTCTTTTTTTTTCTTTTATTTATCTCAACTCTCAACAATCTCCTTTGTGCGTCTTTGCTGCGTGAGTTTTTGTTGCTTTTCTGGCTTTTCGTCTGCAAATTTATACGTGTTTTGATCTTTCTTTGCCCTTTTTGAATGGTCGGGAGACAACCGTGCCGTAAAGAAAATGGACCAAATGAACAATGGGCACACCCGGAGATATGCCAATGGAACGCCCAGTACACAGATGCGGGCAGGAACATCGAAAAGAAAAAGACGACGTCTCTTAACGACTTTTATGAGCACAAAGACATATCTGATCCACCACAGGAAAAATGAAGAACATGAACACACACACACAAAAAGAGAATAAAAATATGACGAGCTCTTCTCTCTGTAAATCTTTTTTTGGACATTAGCTAGTTCTTAGTATAAGCGTTTATGAATGAATGAGTCTTTCAACTTCAAAGCAACTCCAGTTTCTTAGACAAGGCTATCTTTCGTTAATGCACCTCAAAAATGGCTCCGCCCGTCACGTGCACGCGCCAACCTCTCAAACGTCTTCGAACTTTGTTGATATAATGTTTTGTTTCATGATAGAGTGCTTGTGCCATCTATTGTTCGCTGAGATACTGGCGAGAGAAGAATACCTACAGGCCCGGCTTCTTTGAAGTTTTTCATATTCTAGATCAGTGGAATTCTATGATACCTCAGGGACTGGCATAGGCTAAAGCAACTCGAGACCGAGACTCTGACTGCTTTTCGTGTGTTTCAAGAAGGGACGAACATTAAACATTGGAACTCTTACGTGTCATAGCACATTTCAGCATGAATACTGCTCGTGTAGGGAATACATTTGCTTCCTCGCCTACCAGCCCTTTCATCCACAGACAGAACAATCTCGGGGGATTGCTGTAAATAAATATTGTGAAACTGTTGCAGAAAAATTGTTGGTACAGACACCCCTTAGATCCAAAAAAAGTACAGGAAACAAACACATATGTGTGGGCAACCACTCCGTGATGACTGGCAAAGTGGCACGTGTTTTCTCAGCCCATATAGGAGACCTAATGCTCATACTGTGACACTAAGTTTTGCGTGTAAGCTGCTACAGGGTACCAACTGTCGGACGGCTCTGCGACGCTTGACCTAACCAACTGGCAACAAGCGCCTGGTTCTGCTGTTGCTCTGCGGTTAAACGGTCGAACCAAACGGTCGGATCCGTCAAGCGCCACGGTGTAGACGAAGCATGTGTCTGTAAGATCAACCACTGCTCCTCGGAAATTGGACGACACTCACACGCACGAGGGGGAGTATTTTCTGGTCTCAGTACTGGTAGGAGTTGTTTGGATCCTCCTGAAAGAGGGGGTCGTCCATTACATGGGAACAAAGAAACTAACAACAGTCCCCTATTCTTTTGTTTACAGGGTTCTGGTAAGCCCATCTTGCCCGCCCCTGAGCAAACTCGCAGTATTTACTGCGACAACAACAACAACAACAACAGCGTCCCCCAACAGTTCTCATATAGCCACAGCTTGCCGGCCCTCTGCTGCTGCCGTAGTCAGTGACGATCCGTCTTTTCTTGTTGCTACCCAGGGTCGACCCTTTGCCCGACGAAGACACGGTCACTCCCCAACACATTGTTGAATTCCACTGAATAAGGAGCTGGTGATCAAGGAGGAGAGGGAGACGGAATTTCTGCAGGCAGAGATAGAAGACCACGTCCCGGCTTCGTGCAGAGAACGCAGCCTGCATTGGCAACCAATTCTGGCGCCCATGCATGTACTGCTGATTCCAGTCATACAGTTACTCCTCTTTCTGTTTGGTGAGAGTCCTGGCCGCAAACCATTCTGGCGCAGGACGCGCCCCTTACTTAGGGGATTTTTTTTAAACAAAAAAAAGAAATTGGTTGAACGGCATCGTGGGCAACGTGGTTGCCGTGCCTTTTGCTATAGCGATCCAGAAGATGGTCCCCATACCGGTCGGAGTAGACTAAGTGATACACTGATCTGATTCTCTTCCAGTCCAGTTACACATGACTATGTATGATGGGGCGTGGGCACAGAGTGGAGGCTACCAGAGGAGCTCGTGGAGGATTCGCTATTGCCACCCCGTCACGAGCAAGGAGACAGGGAGAGGCCACCCAAGGCGGCTTATCGGAAAGATGAAAACCAGAAGAGACGGAGGCTGAATCAGATAAAATCAGATAAAAATACGAAGCTGGGAGGCTGGCGAGACAGGGATTTAAGGCTGGGTTTTTGTTTCTTTTTCGTTTTCTTTTTCTGCACGCACATCCAGGCAATGTCAAAACGATATGAGTCAACTATTAACTCAACTGTCTACCTCTCTTCTCCTCTCATCAGACTGATGCCTCCTATCACAATGACGCGGGCGTAGTGCCCAGAAAAAAACGCTTTTTCACAAACGCACGCCCAACACATTGCGAAGATGCACCTTCGTCTTCATCCCCGCGACCGACACATTAATCCGTATGGGTTCGGACCTATATGTTGGCCCGTCCTGGTATCTGAAGATGAATGGAACTTACTGTGCATAAGTTGTTTCTGTTGTCTCCTTGGTTGATTCCTTGACGTTTTTGTTTTCATAACAGGGTCTTTACGCCCCTTGTATTTTGTTTTGACGTTTTTTTTTTCTTTTTTTAAAAAAAAGTCTAAGTGAGGGTGGGTTGTTTTATGATAATGGTAGTTCCTCTGCGTCAAGAAGAAATTTTTATTCTTGGTTTAACTAATACGCTGACATGGAATTTCTGTCATGGCTGTAGAAAGATAGGAAGTCACTTTCATCGAAGACTTTGAATATTACTATTATACTATTATTATTAAAAGTAGGCTGCGGGCAGCATTAAAATTATAAAATACAGGTGTTGTATTTATTAAAGTGTACTCCTTTTCCATGCGCTGTCCAACATTGTACGCCAATGCGCCTCACCATAGTCTTGGGAAATAAACGGAAGCCGAAAATTCACCCGTACTAAAGTTGTCGATTGACTAAAGCAGTACGCAGTTAGAGATTGTTCTCTGATCGTAAGTGGTAAAAAGCTGGTTCAGGAATCCATACCATTGGATCGTCGCCTTGTTCCGTTGCTACCGGTGCTTGGGAAGCAATATACAGGGGTGCCGTTGGCACTGGCTGGCTGGTTGCGTTGACATATTGCTCCTGAAGTCCCGTTGACAGTGGCTGACTGGTCGTGTGATATTGTTCATAGCCGATACCTGCGTTGTTAAGCGCCAGGAGCCTCGGATCTATTGGGACCTCATATTGCGGATCAGTCAGGCCAATATGTGGAGCTGCCACGCCGACACCGACATTGTTGTCCATGTTATTGAACATGTCGGCATTGGCATAGTCGTACATAGCGTTGGTCATGACGGCATCGGCAGTGGCGGGCATGGTGTTAAACCCGCCAGCCATGAAATCGCAGTCTGTGTTGTAAGACAAAACTTGCTGGTGAGGAATATGGGGCAGTGGTATCTGAAAGGCAGACGAATTCTGAAATGCTTGATGCTGCTGGTGCTGCTGGTGCTGGTACTGGTGCTGGTACTGCTGCTGGTGCTGCTGCTGGTGCTGGTGCTGGTTCTGCTGCTGGTTCTGCTTCTGGTCCTGCTTCTGGTCCTGCTGCTGATCCTGCTGCTGATCCTGCTGCTGATCCTGCTGCTGATCCTGCTGCTGGTCCTGCTGCTGGTTCTCGGTCTGCTTGGTCTGATTGGCCTGGGGCTCTTGAAGAGACTCTTCAGCCTCTGAAGACGGCTGGATACCACTAATTCTACCAACAAGCTCTGCAAACGCGTCAATCTGGTCATAGCGGTCATTAAGGACCGTAGCCAGGTTTGGTTCCACAGCGCGAATGATGTGCATTCTCTTTTCTGCACGCGGAGTGTCTGGGCTCAGGGAGAAAGAAGAGTCCAGACATGCCCATATGAAGTCGGCATACACCTTGTCGGTGCTAAGATCAGCTGTGTTGACCAGTATATAGGCCATTAAAGCCCTGTTGTCTTTCTGCAGGGAATCGATGCCAGCAGATTCGCCCTGAGAGGGCGTTGTATTCTCGAGGTGGGCGATGCTGGACCAGACCATGAAATCACGAGGGTCCATGTGCTCAGACCGAAGCTGGCCATTGCGGATCTGTTTCGTGTATCGATCTGCGAGGCGCCTCAGCTCCTTACGCTTTTGCTGATACTTAAACTCCTTCAGTCTGGCAATGGACTCTGGGCCGTCTGGCCTCTCCAGATAGGTGCATGTATGCCCCTTCGAATCGCACTTATCGCATACTGGCTTGTTTCTGTTGCATTTGATTTTGAGTTTGCGGCACCTCAAACAGGATGCAATTGTCCGGCAGCGCTCGCCAGTGCTAATGTTCATTGTGTTCATTGTGAAGAGGACCGCGGAGGCGGGGAAAAAAATATAACAAACGAAAATATTGGGAGAGAATTAAGGTTGAAAAACAAGAGTTTCCAATATCAGTTGAGGTCGATCTACAAGAAATATTGTGCGTATGCAAGACGCGAGCGATGTGTGACGGCAATTTTTTTTTCTTTTCCTAAATATACTGGCGGTGGGCCTTCCTGGTGTGGTCTGCATCGTGCGTGTGGGTGTCCGTGGTGGCTGGCATCATTGACAAGACTCTGACGTTCAAGTCACAAATTAAGGTTCAGAGGGGTACGTCAAGTTGAACGGTCCGGGGAAGGTGCACTTTGTGGGAGTGGGTCCGGCGATCCTGGTGAACTTTATTGTATGGGGCGCAACGTCTATTTTGTTGTGCGAACACTGTTGCTCTTATGTAGTTAGTGTATGAATGCCGCTTTATTATAAATGCCGCTTTATTTTATTATTATTATTATAATTATTATTATTATTAAAAAAAAAAAATTTTCCACTCGGCAGGCACGCGGTGTTTTATTCTGTTCTCTCTTTCTCGGAAGGCACGCAGAGTCGCAAAGGGAAAGAGCAACTGACGCATGGCACAGGCCCAGGTATCGTAGAGGTATCGTATGGGAAACTATACCCAATGTGACCCCGTAAATTAGGTTCACCACATCATGACCAAAGTGCACTGCAACGACATGTTGGAGGAGGCAAGGCTAATAGCCAGCCGCTTTGCATCGGCAACCCAAAACCTAAGCCATGAGATTGCCCCAAGATCGCTGTCTTCTCATTTGACCATGGCCTTGATTTAAGTTCACCTAGATGAGATGTCGTCACTGTTAAGAACACGCCTGACTCTCTGACTGGAAGAGTCGTCCCAAAGTTCGAGTTCAAGAAGAATTTTCAAAGCTAACCATACCCTTTTTTTTGTGTTGTTTTGGGGGTTTTTCTTTTTTTTGCTGCAAAAAGAAGAAAAATGTGGTGGGAAAAAAAAAAAGAAGAAAAGCACGCTGTCCGGTCACGTCCTATCAGAAGCTAAAATGACTGTGACTTCCAACCCCGAATTACTAGCTAGAGAAATCAGGAGCATACATCGTTTAGAGAGAAAGAGCGTCTTGTGTTGGTCAGGCCAAGGCAGAAAAGCAGGCGGCAGGCACAGACTAGGATGCGAGCCGTGCTCCTCTACCCCTGCATCTCGCACCCCTCTTGCCCGACTGCCGGGATACAGATCTGTCTTCTCCCTGCATTCTCCACCATGGCTTTTCCCTCTTTTGGTGGCTCCTCCCTGTCCGCCCATCCCGCCTCCTGAGCTCAACTGCCCGCCTGCCCGAGTTGCCCACTAAAAGCACGTACCCGTTCGGGTGGACATTGACCTGTACGCTCCGAAGATGGCCCATTGTTGCTGTCAGTCTTTTTTTTTTTTTTTGCTCTTCTGTCTTGGTCTTTCAGGGCCCAGGTCTTGTGTATTCACCCGTCTCGATGCAGAGTGCTCGAAACTTTGCGGTATAAATTCTATCTTTGTAATCTCTTCCTGTCCCGTTATGGTAGCTCACTCAGCCCAAAACCGCCAGGGAAGCTGTTTGATAGCTCTGCTGCAATACAACCATAAGAAATATAGAACACGTACAGAGCAAACGGCGAACCGAGTTACCAGCTCCAGGGCCCCGGTTTACGTGTCGGGGATTCTGGATTCAGTGATTTTTATTACATTTATCAAATGTTGCAATATAGGTGTTGTGGTTTTAAAAGAATAAGATGAAACAAGAATGTGAAGAGTTTCACAAGTCTTGAATAGGGATTATTAACGAAATTGGGTCCGCGTATTTGGGTGATGAGCACCCTTAAGCAAAGGGGATCAAGAATCCCCGAAATATTGAACGGGCCGTAGCCCAAAGGTAGGTTGGAGATACAACGACACCCTTTAGAAAAAGTACAGCTTTCATGGCGAAGAGCAAGGGAGAGGGTACCGATCGAGATCCACAGAGCACAGACAGAACACGAAGAGCACAAGAAGACAGGAGAGCACAAAGGAAAACAGACAAGTTGAAAAGAAAAATATAAGCCCAAACAAGAGGGAAGGAGAAATTACAAAATACACGGCATAGAACCAAGACTGTACAAGTGGTACTGTGCTTGTTGACTTGAGCCTGCCGTGACACTAAGGCGGAAAAAGGGGGAAGCAGGCTGGAAAGGAGCGCTTGTCGACAATCAACGCAAGTGCAGGAGGAATGCAAAGACGGCAGAAGGTGCGGTGGCGAGAAGTCTGATAATCACTACGGTTGGAAGCCGCGCTGGACATAAAGGGTAACTTTACAGGGTGTCTATGAACGGATTAAAACGGCAGGAAAACGGTCACAGAGTTGAAGACACAGTGGGAACCATTGGAGCGTAGGAAGGAGGCCCCCAAAGAAGGCGACGGCCTTGCTTTCGCAATGGAAACACCAAGCTTCTGTTCCGCTGTCTATCTTGTGTCTGCTTCTTTTGTCTTGCCTTGGCTGTTGTGCTTCATGAGAAAGAAGGGACGAAGGAAAATAGAGGGAAAGAACCACGGCAGAAGCAAGCGCAGGCAGAGAAACATTACAAAGTTATACAAGACAAAATAAAACAGAGACAAAGACAAAGAGGCAAGACAACAGAAGGAAGCACTGGAAAAGAAACACGACCAAGAAAGAAGGCGCCCAAAGAGAAAAGATGCTCGAGAGAAGATGCTCGAGAAAAGATGCTCGAGAAAAGAAGCTCCCCTGCCAAAAGTAGAATCAGCGACGATGTTATGACGCGTTCTGACTGCCTCTGTCCTTTTTCGGGAGGGCGTTGTTCTTTCTTTATAATAGCAAAATTATACTGCGTATTGCTGTTTCACATTTACTCTGCATGCTGTGCCTTTTTCTTTTGTGTGTTTTGGGTCATTCTTGGCGCTTCTTCAATATTTATCTTGTTTGTATTTTATTCTTTTTTTGTATATTGGTGCCCATTCTGTGTGGACATAATGTACATTCATTGCTCATTTGGATGCCTGTCTATAGGAGGCATCGGCATGTTCATATCTGTCACGTCTCGCGCAAGAGTCTTCGCCCAGCGAAGATTCTGCCGCTGGTGATCATCGCGCCGCATGATCTTGACAGCCACGTTCCGCCATCGCTCCAACGCCCGCGCAACCGACAGCGCCGCCGCATCGCCGTAGTCTTTCCGCACCAGGTCCACGAGCCACTGCAGCCGCGTCACTCGGCCGGGCTGCACAGCATCCAGGTCCCGCGTCACCACGTGGAAGAGCGCTCGCAGCACGGTCGGGGACGTCTTTGACATCAGCCGAGCAGCCTTGGGCGGAGAAGCGACCGTCCTGCTGCTGCCCGCATGGTTGTTGCCCGTGCCTTGTGTCCCACCACTGCCTTCACCACCGTGGCCGTCAGCCTTAAGGCCACGTGGCTTGGAGATAGGCGGAGCTGCAAACGCCTTCAGGTACGCCCGGCATCGTTCCACGCCCCGCAGAGCTTGTCGCTGTCCAATGTTGGGCTGCAGGGCAAAGTGCACGGCCAGGTCATTGACAAGTGCGACCGTCCTGGCCCCTGCCTTCTCCCGGAGAACCGCTCTTGGCGCCGCCTGCCTTGATCGCCTTGTCCTCTTCTTCTGGATCGACGTATGCGCGTCCATGTCCAGGACGTAACTAATTTGCCCTGGCGTCATCAGGCCCCTATCCAGACGTAAACGAAGCCGGTCGGAAAACCGGTTCCAAGAATTGACGCTCCAGAGATTCGGGTCGCCTCCTTTGCCCGAGTCCGTCGGCAGGTACTTTGGGCGGACGTTCTGCATGTAGATGGCATGCAGTTGTAGTGCCGCGTCCAGGTCGTTGGTCCCGTAGGCCAGGTTCTCAAAAAACGTCGATGGTGGCAGCTGGGTCGTCAAGGCCTTCTTTAACCATGCTGCTGTCCGTTTTGGCAATCGTTTCGTCATTGCTGTCGTTGACATTGCCGTTGCCGTCGCAGCAGGAATAGCGGCCGCCTCAGAGACCGC
This sequence comes from Raffaelea ambrosiae, assembly GCA_002778195.1. Lineage (NCBI taxonomy): Eukaryota > Fungi > Ascomycota > Sordariomycetes > Ophiostomatales > Ophiostomataceae > Raffaelea > Raffaelea ambrosiae. Next base: position 3,342,341 of record PCDI01000003.1, on the reverse strand, counting down.
ATCTGTACTCGCACCTGCAGTTGCATCCGCTCCCACATCTCCTGCTCGCACATCGGCGTCTGCATCATCTGCGGTGGCCGGTGTACTAGCACTCACGGTCGCGGTAGTGCGTGTCGACGTTGCGTGCGTGGACCCCTTGGTGTTCTCGGCATCCTCAGCCTCCCTGGCCTCCCTGGCCTCACTGGCAAGCCTGGTCTGCCTGACCTGCTTGGCCACCAGCGCCTCCACAGAGTCCACCAGTTCGGCTTCCCGGCCCAGCATCTTAAGGCATGACCACAGACTGGCATAGATGCCGATGCTGCTCTGGTGGCCGAACCGCGAATAGTAAACGGCGAGTACTGCCGCCCCCAGTGCAGAGGCTTCCGCATTGCTGTCGCAGGCCTCCGTGGCCCTTTCCTCTGCTGTCTCTGTGGCTACACCAGCCCTGGTCTTTGTGACGGCCATGTGATTTGCAGCCTCTGCAGCCTCTGCGGCCACTGCGGTATCTGCAGCATCTGCATGCGCTGTACCGCCCGTGCGGCCGTACCCGGCAGCTCGAAACGAGTCTAGCACTTCTTGCGTCGCGTAGCCCCTGCTCTTCCACTGTGTGAGCAGTAGCGAGCAAAGATCCATGCTGCTGAGATGCCATCGTCCAGCCTCTCTCTGTGTTTGGGTTATCGTCTGGGTTTGCCCCCCAGTGTGGCTTTGCAGCACATTCTTCTGGTGCTGATGCACCTGAAGCAGCGCCCCAAAGAGAACTTCCTGTCTCACCTGAGGCATCCGCGCCAGGGTGGCCATCCAGAGGGCACACGCAGCATTTTGCCCACCACCCAGCAGCTGGCTGGTGGTGGCTTGCACCAGACCCTGGTTCTGCGGCAGCTGCAGGTCGACAATTTTCAGAGCTTCTGCGACTTGCGTGGCCAGCGAAGGGGAGTGGTCGCCGCTCTGGTTGTCGCCGCAGACATCGTCAGCGTAAACATCGGCGTAAACGTCGGTGTAAGCATCGGCGGAAGAAACGAAAATGGTCCGCAGGACGGCCGGCAGAAGGTCGGCCATCTGGGCCACAAACTGCGGCGGGGTCGCCATCAGGGTCGCCATTAGCGTCTTGGTTGCGGGCAACGCCTGGTAGGAAGGCGGCTCTGTGGCACAGAGCAGCAGACGGCGCCAAAAGGACTCCCCGAAGTCCTGGGCATGCAAAAGGCGACACTCAGCAATGCCCTGCAAAGTGGCGGCGTAAAGGGTCTCGGCGTATTGTCTGTGGCGTCTGTAGCGTTCGCAGTCGTCGTCCCGGGGTTCTGTGTCGCGTGCAGTCGGTGTGTTCGGTGCATTCTGTGTGTCGCGGGCGACAACCTCGCTGGGCTTATGCTGGACAAATCGCGTCTGCAGTCCGGTCCACAAAGTGTCAAACGCTTCCCGAGCTTCGTCTGCCGTAAGCGCGGCCAACCTCAGCTGGATCTGGAACTCGTCGCAGATTTTCCGGACCTGGACACCAAAGTCCTTGTCGTCGATTGCGCCTGGATGGTGGTTTTGGTTCTGGTTCTCACTCTGGTTTGGGTTCTGTGGTACTGCTTCCTCCCATGCTTGCAGGCTGGCAAAGAACGCTTCCGAAGTAGCACTTCTCCTCTTTGCTGTTGCGGCGCTGCTGTTCTCGCTGTTGTCACTGGTGACCAGTATCGACTCGTCGATAGTGGGCTCGGCAGTATCATCTGCCCCCTCCTGTTTTGTCGTCGGTTTGCCGAAATTGGTTAGCCATTTCGGCACTTCGAGAAGTGGCAACGTAGCATTCCACGATGTTGTTGTGCCTTCTTCTTGCGCCGCATTCCGTAGTCCGCCGTCGTTTCTGCCCTCATCCTGTTCCGTCTGCCGGAACGATAGTGATGACGGAAGGTCTCGTGGTGCCGTCCACTGCCACTGGCGCAGGTCGGGTGCATTTGGCAAAGCCCATGCAGGCAGAGCGAGTGGGTGGTTGGACATCTGCATGCTGAGCTGCTCGGTCATTTGACGTTTGCCCAGTCGGCGGCGGTTCTCAAGGGGGCCGGGCACATTGCTGGCAAAGCGGCGGCTGTGTCGATTGTTGTTCCGTGTCAAGTGGGAAGACGAATACGGGGATAAGGCGGCCTGGGAGTGGCGGCAGAACCGCTCAAAGGCGCTGGCGAGGAGAGCATCTGTGATCCAGACGCCATCACCTGCCGCGGCACCGGGTTGGGGACGGACGGTACCGGAGGAGCTGCCGAGGCCACTCCGGACGACCCGACAGTATATTGGGGTCTGCCGGGACGCCATTGAGGAGTTGGATTGGCCTCCTCGGTCGACGAGGAGGGGGGAGGAGAGAGGAGGGGAAAGAAAAGGAACGAGGTCCTTTTCTTTTTTTGTTTGATTGTTCCGGCTCAGCGTCGTGTCATTGTGTCGAATTGGCAGGTGTGTCGGTCGGGGTATGTCGTTCAGAATATAAATCGTGGCTCTGGTTTCATAATGCAGTGCAATGGCTTCGTAGGAGGGTATTTCGTTGTGACGGTGTACGTGATGCTGTTGTCGTGTGCCGATTTTGTACGCTTCTATTTTTCGAAGTAGCTTTGGCTAAACCCTGATTTTGGCGGGACATTGAGAAACGGGCTCTTTCTGCATGCGCCAGCCAACCAGAGTCCCTGGAATTACCAAGGTAGGCCATGAGTGGGCTCTTTCAGCCACACTTGTGATCTGTGGCTAGTGTGTTTCGGATGGTGTAGCATGAAAGATTAGCGATCTTACCCGGTTGGGCAACCGCCGATATAGGTGCACGACTGCCGTTTTTTGAGTGGTGGTGGGGTAGTTACAGCTGTAGTTTTGCGGGCAGCTTTGGTGCTTTGTACTGCGTAGAATCAATTTTCACATGTAGCTTACTTTGACGGCTCGCATTGCAAGACTCTCTCTCTCTCTCTCTCCCCTTCACATACACACAAACACGCGCACGCAGACTGACTCAATAGACGGCACCCATCTGACGTGTAAGAAAGAGACGATTGCGAGCACAGCAGGCAATCATGGGTCACGACTTTGCGCCGATGAAAAATGACTTGATCATTCGAGCCGCCCGGGGTAAGAAGGGATGAAGGAAGCTTGAGACGAAGGCTCATGATGAGTTCAGAGAGCTTCAGACGGCTAACTTCTTCTGGGGTATCTTGCAGGCGAAAAGGTTGAGCGGCCACCAATATGGGTGATGCGCCAGGGTATGTGAGCCATTGGCGTCGGGGGATCTGCTCCACGACAAGAGACGAGGGGAGGGAAGAAGAGTCAAAGAGAAAGGGGGGAAGAAGATATGAAGAGAATGTTGAAGGAACTCTCCAAGCAAGTGGCAACCTCCTCGGGGGACATATCCCAACTGACGTGTTCTCTGATACCCCCCACCCCGCCAACCAGCCGGCCGCTACCTCCCCGAATACCACAAGGCCAAGGGCGACCGCGACTTCTTTGCCGTGTGCCGCGACCCGGAAATTGCGTCCACGCTGACGCTGCAGCCCATTGAGCGGTTCGCCGGCCTGATCGACGCCGCGATTATCTTTTCGGACATCCTGGTCATCCCACAGGCCATGGGCATGGTCGTCGAAATGGTCGACAAGAAGGGGCCGCATTTCCCCGAGCCGCTCGTGAGCCCCGACGACGGACAGTACGCGCGCGTGCTGGCGGCGCCCGTCAGCGTCGCGCAGACGGAGCTCGACTACGTCTACCGGGCGATCACGCTGGCGCGCACCAAGCTGGCCGGGCGGGTGCCGCTGATCGGCTTCTGCGGCGCGCCGTGGACGCTGTTCTGCTACATGGTGGAGGGCGGCGGCACGAAGCTGTTTGTGCAGAGCAAGAAGTGGGTGTTCCGGTACCCGGCGGCGACCAAGGCGCTGCTGCACAAGATGGCGGAGATTTGCGTGGAGTACCTGGCGCGGCAGGTGCAGGCGGGCGCGCAGCTGGTGCAGGTGTTCGACTCGTGGGCGGGCGAGCTGTCGCCGGCGTCGTTCCGGGAGTTTGCGCAGCCGCCGCTGGCGTACATTGCGCGGGAGCTGCCGAAGCGGCTGGCAGAGCTGGGCCTCGCGGAGCAGCGGGTGCCGATGATCGTGTTCCCCAAGGGCGCGTGGTATGCGCTGGACGCGTGCTGCGACGCGGAGCAGCTGGGCGGGTACGACGTGGTCGGGCTGGACTGGCAGCACGACCCGGCCCAGGCGGTGGCGACACGGGGGAGCCGCAAGGTGGTCCTCCAGGGCAACGCGGACCCGGGCGTGCTGTACGGCACGCACGAGGCCATCAGCGAGGTGGTGGCGACCATGGTGAAGGGCTTCCAGTGGAAGGAGCGGCAGCAGGGCTGGATTGTGAATCTTGGGCATGGTAAGAAGTTTTTGGGGAGGGGGGGTGGCTGTGGGCGTTCCTTGGGCGCCTGTCATTCTCCTCTGTTTTTTTTTGTGTTCTTTTTTTTTTCACTTGCTAACTCTTTTCACAGGCATCACACCGTTTGTCAACCCGGATGACCTCAAGTTCTTCATGGAAGAGATCCACCGGCAGACCAAGATCTGAGAGATTGTAGGTGGGAGTGCCAGTAGACAGTCGTGACGTTGAGATTCGCCAACATTGCGCAAGGGGAGAAACATCTCAAAGGAAAGGACTCTGGATTCAAAAAATGGAAAAAGAAAAGAGATATCAAAAAAAAAGTGTATTTATGTTCGGGCAAAAGCAGTATATACCACTCTTTCTTCTTTTTCATGTGTACCCAAGCCAAGTATCCCACTCTAATCGTCCCCAAAGCTGTCATACTTGAGGATTGTCCTGTGCTCGTCAGCAACTCATTACTGTATCTCTCTTTCGGCGGCTCTTCTATTCTTACCATGCACTCGCCCAGGCGCGCTTGCCGCCTAGACTTCGACACACGCCTTGGCTCTGCGCGTTGTCGGCGGCGACGTCTGCTATGCACCACTCCGTGTCGTCGTTTTTGTCGTCGTCGTCGCTGTTGCCACTGTCGCCTGCCTCCTGCTTCGTCTTCTTGAACGTGTGGTTGTTCTCCCGGATAAGCCGCGCGGCCACAGCCTTGGCCAGGCCCTTGCCTCGGTAGGGCTCTTCGCAGTGCAGCGTCCAGAGGGAGCCGTCGATGCCGAGGAAGGTCCAGGCCGCCAGCGGGCCCTCCGGTGTCCGCAAGCATGCGCTGGGGACCAGCATGAGGGAATCCCTTGGGTAGATCGATTAGTTCCAGCTCCCAGTCTCTTTCGCTTTCGCCTGCACCGGGTCACGTACTCGGTCCGTGGAATGTGTGTCCGCGACACGATCAAGGGCACGTCGGCCGGCCGCACCACGTCCCAGGCCATGGTTGGCCCGTCCGGTCCGCGGCCTCGGAAGGTCTTGTCCCCGGCCTGGGACAGGACCGGCACGTCGGTCAGGCGGAACAGCCACCTGTCGTATGGCGCCCACATGACGTTGGTGACGGGAGAGGAGGAGTCCCCCCCCTGGAACAATACCTCGCCAACGCCCACGTGCATGTTCACCTTGACCCGGTCGGCGCTGTACGCCGCCACCTGCGGCACGCTCGCGGCCTGCTCGCGTGCCAGCGTCCGCATGCGCCGCAGAAGGACAAGCACGAGCCGGCGGCAGCGGGCCCGTCTCGCCGGCGACCAGGCGGCAGCAAGGCGCGGGCCGCGCTCGATCTGGCCCGTGCCCGGGTCCGTGTCGGCCTTGTCCACCTGGGCCTGTTCCTCGGCCGTTCGATTCTCGTCATCGCTGGACCACCCGCTGTCCTCGTCCGAGGCGTAGATCCACGCGATCGTCTCGGGCGCCTTGGAAAAGTCCACATAGGCAGCGGCAAAGTGAGATTTGTCCTCGCCTTTTTTGTCCTCGCTTTGCTCGCTCGTTTTCTTCTCGCCTTTTTTGTCCTCGCTTTGCTCGCTCGTTTTCTTCTCGCCTTCTTTGTCCTCGCTTCGCTCACCCATCCCCTCCTCACACCTTCCCTCGCCCCCCCCCTCATAGGCAAACAGTATCCGAGCATGCGGCGACGTCCCGCCACCTACGTTCCCTGGCCGGTCCATGGCGCCGGCCGCGGTCTGAAACCGGCGCAGAATCGCCAGAGAATACGGAACATGCTCGCGGAGGAGGCGAAGATGGTCTGGCGTGGGCCGTTCCGGGACTTCTTCGAGATGCATGATGGATAGGGGATGGAGGAGATGAAGGAGATGAAGGAGAATGAAGGAGAATGAAGGGAGTGAAAGACGGTAAAGGGAAAGAAGATCAGTCGAGGTGGAAAGAAAACTCTGTACAGAGTAAGAGCCTCGATATATTCCCAGAGTTCAGACCCTCCTATTGCCCCGGCTCGCTTTCCTTTCTATCCGTGAGTCACCGCCGATTGGAGGACATGGTCGATGCTTGCTGCGTGCACCCCCGATGTGGGAACCTGTAAGCGCGCAAGGCTTTTCGTTATCGCGGCGATGTCGGCCGATAACACCAGGACTTGAACGTCATGTCGTGTTGCGTCATTGGCAAGAGTGGCAAGAGTATCTGTGTCTCCTTTTTCCACATGTACTGGCAAAGGCAATCGAGCAGTATTTTGTTGATTCTTAGAAAGTCGATCGTTTGTGAGGTATATGCTACTATGTCCCAAGATCAACCTTGGTCCAAAGAAAATGAAAAGAGACATGGGGAATCTGTTTGCGAAGAGAATAGAAGCCGAGGAAAAAAACCGAAAAGAAAACGAAAAAAAAAAAAAAAACAACCCGGATCAGAACATATCAGAATACAAGAACGGCTCGAAACAAAAACAGAATCCGGCTAGGATTTGTCCGCTTTTTGGTAGATAAAACACGCCATGATATACGAAGAAAACAAAACAAAAAGAACACAGAACACAAAAACAAGAAATCCATGATCGTTACTTCCATCCCCCCTCCCCGCTGGTCAATGACCATGCCATTTGGCTTTGTCGGTCACGACTTAGCACATCCTACTGCTTCTTCCCCAGAAGCCACTCCCGGCCCTTGGCTACAAGACCCTTCTCCTGGCCGCGGCTGCTGCTGCTGTTGTCGGTGGTGCTGTTGCTCTCGTCGCGACCGTGGCTGCGGCTGCGGCTACGGCTATGGTGCAGGTGCAGGTGGTGGTGGTCCTTCTTCTTGTCGGCTGAGGAGGATGAGGCGGCGTCGTCCGAGATGGCGGAGCCAGACGCGGCGGCAGCAGCTTCGGCCTCGGCGGAGCCTGGCTTGAAGACGTTGCCAGTGCCACCGCGGCCGACGTGGGTGGCGCCATTGGATGGGCGGCGAGTGACACTGAATATGGTAAGCGAGGGAGGAAAGAAGAGGAGAAAGGAAGAAGAGAAATCGAGCGAGTGCAGCGAGCGAGGAAAGGAAAAGGGAAAATCGAGTGAGCGCAGCGAGCGAGGCCAAGAAAAAAAAAAGAGAAAAAAAAACTTACGGTTCCACGTCCTGGCGAGCGCGAGTCTCCTTGGGGTCAGTGTTGCGGGCCATGTTGCCGGTGCCGCCGCGGCCGGTGGTGACGACGGAGGTCTTGAGGACGGGAGTTTCAAGGTCTTTGGGCTGGATCTTGGAGGACTGGGAGGCGTCGACCATGTTGCCGGCGCCGCCACGGCCGTGGGAGGCTAAGTGGTTGGCCATTGTGTAGTTGGGGAGGCCGGGAGCAAGCGGCAGCGAGCGAGGTGACGAGAAGACGAGATGGGGCGAGTCGAGGACAAATGGAGAAAGAGACAAGACGTTGATGAGACGAGATGACCTTTACTCGAGTGAGCGCAAGCGAGCGAAAGGGCCAAGAAAAAAAAGATAAAGTCGACCGCGGCGAGGACAAGGGAAAAAAAAAAGGATGAGAGATGACGTAACAAAGTCGAAGAAATTGTGAATGTCCTCCTGAGGGATAAGATAGACAACAACTACTAGACGTGTATGTATATATATAAATATATAGGCAGTAAGTCCGAGGAGGAAGGAGACACGAACGAGGAAGGAGCAGCGGGAGAGTAGATGTATGTTGACGGAGGGGGGAAGGAACGATCAATGGAGAGAAAGAGAGCAAGGCTACACAAGGAGAGGAAGGAGAAGAGAGGGGAGGTTCCGACGATATTAAACAGCTCAGGCGTCTTGTCTCTAAAATAGAACAGCAATCACAGACAGCGATCACAAGTGGCTATGGGCGGTGGACCACTCTCTCCGCGCAAGTCACAGGGCTATGAAAAAAAAAAGTTTTCTTTTCACAAGGAACCCCCCCCCCCCCTTTCTCTCTCGTACGCCTTTGCCGTTTCTCTGCTTGTCCCCAGCGCAAGAAAGCTAACGGGCCTCCTTTCCCCTGTTTCTCCCCACTTACCCAACGACTAACACGGCCACCCTCCCCGCCAAAAACCATAGCTGTCGCGGTCGCCATACGTAACCAAGCCCTGTAAGGTACTTTCTGCCCACCCAGCGTTTGTCTCCTCCTTCTTCTTCTTGTTCTTCTTTTTTGCTATCACGCGCATAAAAGAGGGGACAAGCGGGTTAGGCAATCGTGCGCGGAACAGGCCAGGAAAGGAATGGCAAGAAAAAGGGGGGGAGAGAGAGGGCAGGGCCAGCCGAGGAAACACAGAAAGACTGGGGGATACTACGAGTGCAGGCTTGGTGGACCACACCAGCCAGGCCGGCACCGCCCTTGAAAAAGAACCAGAGCGACAGGGGACACAGGGAGAGACAAAGGCAGGATCTCTCTGTAAGCCAAGAACCAAGCTTTTGTGCCTGGGCGGTCTGCAGACTTTTTTTTTTTCGTTTTGGTGTTGGCGGCACATGATATAAGCTCGACAAACGGGTATTGGCAAACCAAAACGTAATGGAAATAGAAGCCAAGCGTTTAGCTGGATGGGCAAGAGCCCCTCACAAACTGCTGGTACTATATAGTATTATAGTAGCTACTCACTGTACTTACCACCGTAAATAGCGGCCTACGAGCAGTTACTATAGCGCCGCCTGACCGCCAGCCAATTCTCCAATTTCCCCGCCAGATGGCGTCTTCCGTTCATCAAAAAACTAGAAAAAAAAAATGCTGCTGCTGCTCCGTGCCTCCTCGTTCATGGCGCCTTTCCTCTTGCGCTCGCCTCATGTGCTTCGTTGCAATTTTCCCAGAGGGACCACTCTCTCTGTGCCCACAATGCCGGGGCATTGCCGTTTCTGTCTGGGCTTCTAGAACCTGTCACGTCCCTTCTCTCCACATCTTGTCAGCTCATCTCGTAAACGGCGTGCACCGTGCGTACCATCGTGAGGCTTGATACCACTTTACATGGCTGGCTTGTGTCTAACAAACAGCCAGCGAGCATATTACAAGCTTGTAAAAGACGCAATAGATCGTCAAACAGGATCGGCCTTTTATCTTCTCCCTTGGACGAATGGCATTAACTAATCAGTATATTTATTGTCTGGCCCAGCTTTCGCTGTTCAGGCTTCTTGTCCAGCTTCTTCAACCTCATTTTGATACATGGTAGGCTACAGCTACTCATGCTGGAGAGAGAGCTGTTCAGCTTGGGCCGGCACCGGCATGACTCGACGGCTCGGCAAAGGTCTGAGACCTGCATATCGTAGCACTCAGAGTTTAGCTGAAAACTTGACTCAGCGTCTATTCTCTCCATTTGGCTCCATTCGTTCGCTAGCACGCGCGCCGACCACCGCCTGTCTGCACCAAACCAGGAAACTGCCGGCAGGTGCCAAGCTTTGCCGTGACCCTGTCGGCCACCCCGACATGTGGCTCCAGCTAAATTCGCCTTAATGATTAGATCCGCTTTGTCCAAGTAGGTACAGACAATGGCGGACAAGTGACCCGAACTCACTCACCAGAGACAAAGACAATATCATGAAAAAAAATCGAGCCGTCTAAAACCGTCAAAGTCATAAGAAATGGTATCTCAATTGTGTATTCTCGCCCCGTTTTTCACCTCTTCTCTCGTATTAAAGGAAACCAAGAGCGTTGATATAGAAAATAAAGAACCCCTCCCAAACTTCAGAAATATGAAACAGATACACAAAATCAACAAGGCCACCCACTCCCATAATCTTTTTTTTTTTGCAAATCACAGCCGAAAAAGGCACATGCAATGTGCGGCTGGAAACCATTGATACAAAATTGCCTTGGTGATGTAGTAATGGGAATAAGGAAACTTGAAAAGAAGGGGAGATGCCTCTTCCTTTCCGTGTGGATCAGAAACCGAACCAGGTGTTCGGTACAACCGAAGCACTAAGAGATAACAAGATGAAACCGCAACATGTGTTCAGTGTCGTTCAGAACCGAGACGACATACAAAACAGAACAGAACAGAGATCCACGCCGCCAATTTAGATATAGGAAAGAGAAAACCCCCCAAAAGACCAGGAACCAAGTGGGCAAAAAAAAAATATGAGATGGGACGTAAGATGTTATAGGAAATTGGAAAGAGATTGTAAAATTCAACAAAATGCAAGCTTTTTGTTTTGTCTTGTTCTTCCGTGAGATGTAGTCAAGGCCGGGGGCTCGCCGTCGGATCAGGAAACGTGCCTGTTTCCTCAGGATGTCGTGAAAAGGTCGAACAGAGAAAAGCAAAAAAGACGGTGTGAAGATAGGAGACAGTAGGTGTGCGTGTAATGCCCCAATACTCCCCAGACTCCAATTCGTTCGGGTATGGTATGTCGCTCCCCGCACGTATTTGCTACTAGTGGCGTTGGCACGCGGGTCTCGTTGTGCCAAAGACAGGATTGCCAATGCTTGGGGTAGATTCCCGGTTAGGTGGTCGCTGTTCGTTTTGTTGGCAACGGCGCTGTTTGTCACTGGCTGTCGCTAGCCGTTACTTGGTACATGCTGCCAGCCTTTGCTGGCCTCCGCCTGCTCGGGCTAACCAACATCTGCCTGTTGCAACTCGGAGCCGCTCACTTCAGAGGCCGATCACGGCGAGCTCACTCGTAGTCGTCCTCGTCCTCCCCACGGCCATTCTTGCCGGCACCCTCCTTGCGGATGGGAATCTTGATTCCCTGGGTTGCAAATGTCTTGCTGAGAACTGTGCTCTCGCAGACGCCGGGGAACTTCTTGGCTGAGTAGACAGTGAACACATCACTGAAGCACGAGGCCAGCACGGCAGCCTTGCCAGTGTTAACAACAGCTGAGGGGCTGTTCGGGCTGTTCGGGGACCCGGGTGTGGGGGAAACATCCACAAAAGAGAACCGCAGGCTGAGGAAGTATTAGTATACGATGTTCTGCAGCCATCCTGAAGAGCATACATGAAGAACTAAAGCCTACCGGAAGTTGCCTTCAGTGCGGACACTGAGGTCCTGGAGGACAAACCAGATCCCGATCTTGTCGGCCGGGTCCTGGAGACGAAAGGCACTGGCGGCTAAGCTGCCAATGAGGTTGCGGGTGAACATGCCCTGGGGCTGGTTGCCCTGGATCAGGCGCTGAGACGTCATGTCACCTGGGCCGCCATACACGCGCGGCGGACCGTAACCCGGCGGGTTCGAAGAGAGCTGCATGCTGCCATAGTCGGCGCTGTGGTAGTACTGGTTGGGCTGGCCGTATCCGTTGGCTTGCTGCATATATGGGGGCACTGGGAGTGAAGTGTTAGTAAGGCTGGCTTCACACGAGACAAAATCGAGTGAAAACGCACCCTGAGAGTATGGCGACTGGGCGCCGTAGGGGGCCATTCCCGGGTGGCCGTATATCCCGGAACCGTAGCCTTGATCGCGGGGGGTTGAGGGCAGGATGGCAGAATAGGCGGGAGAATTCTCGACCTGCTCGTAGGAGGCGGGAGTGGTGGATGAGATCGAGGGCGTCGTCGTGGTGTGGCGAACAAGGTTGACCTCCTTCAGGGCATCCTCTGACCATAGGTCAACGTTGAGTACAAACTTGGAGTGCTCGATTTCGCTATGGAAGGGAGATGGTTAGTCCGCAAACCCCAAATGTAAAAGCTTGGAAGATCAGAGAAAGATACATACTTGCAATCCACCTCCTTGCCGGTGGCCAGGTCAGTGACGACGATACGAACGCAGGGTGGTGGCGTGATGGGTCGGCGATCCTATACGCGGGAGAGTGGCACGTCAATCGCAATGAAAAAAAAAGGGAATAAAGCAATCCATAAAAGACACAGAAGACACAAAAGATGTGAGGGTGCTGTCAACGGAAAAGCCCGTTGGTTGAACATCGCGGGGGCCACGTGGAAAGGTGAGACAATTGCAGTAGGCGGGAGACTAGGGCGGGTCGTACCTTGTCACCGAAACCACACATACGGGCACGTTTCGGCTGTTGCACGACATCGAGCCTGTTGGCATTTCCGTTAGCATTATGTGGATTTTGCGCTTCCGTTTCGTAGCAGAAGAGAGCGGGGAAACCGCACCTGAATGACCGGGTACCTTCGGAGCCAACGACGGGCTCGAGGGCTTTGCGGGTGGCAGCCTCCTGTTCCGGGCTTGGCTTATTGGGATCGTGGCCGGGTGTGGTAGGCGAGTGGTTCGGGTCGGTAGTCGGCGGGGGCGGAGGGTGCTGAGCGTACTGGTCGGCGTATGCGTGCGGAGGGGGCAGACTCATGGTTGGTGGGATATGCGAGGCAGGGTGCGGGGGGTAGCTTGGCTGGCCCAGAGCCGGAAGCTGGTTGTGCATCTCATGGGGCAGCGGCTGGGCCTGGGCCTGGTACATGTGGGCGTTCATTTTTTCGGTTGGGGCGGTGGCTGGAGAACAGAGGAGAAGATAGGATAGGAGATGTCGATAGAGAAGCAGCCGAGATCGTCCCGCTTCTTCGAGGGACCCAGTTTCGTGGTACCGGTCGTCTTCATACGGAGGCTCGCGCGCTGTGCTCAGATGGGGGTCGTCTCGAGGGACGCCTGGACCTCGAAAAGTGGCGTCGATTGGATTTAGTGTTGTGCGTCGAGAGCTGTTTGGTCGGTTGCAGAGGTCGACAACTGAACTGTGCGTCCAAAGAGCAAAACTGGACAGAGACTGCAGGGCGCAATCCCGATTAAAAGTGATGCGGGTGGCGCGCAATCCTAATAGTTAGGCTGACAAAAGCCTGTAAGCATGTGCGATACTGAGCCTGACCAGGGAGTGATTTGAGGCCGGGGCGGGCGGAAAAAAAGAGGACAGGAGAGGGCAAGGAATGAGGAATGAGGGGGGAAGGACAAAGACAAAGAAAGAAAGAAAGAGCATAAGAGCGTGGGCAGAACGGGCCGAAAGGATGGGACGCCCTGTTGAAGAATTGGCGGGGGATGGGCCTGGCCAATGCCAGTTTTGCCTTTGCGGCCCCGTCTCTTTTAGAGTAGTCGGGGCAAGGTAAGAGGGGGAAGGCCCGTGACCCAGGACCGCAGAGGCGGCGCAGGCAAAACGTCCTCCCTTGTTTCGACCGGGTGGGTGGTGGGCAAGTTGCAGGTATTTTTTGCCTTTGTTCGTGAGCTTGGTGTCCGGGTGTGTGTTGGCCGCGGTGCCGCGCTTCCTTCGGTGTTTGTATGCTGGAATGTGGTTGGTCGCGGCAGCCGGAAGCCGTGGTGGCTGCTGCGCGTCCTGCGCCTAGTGCGTCTCCTTGTTTGGCGTCCGTGGTGGTTTGTTGTTTCTGATGCTGGCGTTTTCGGGGTCGTTCCAGCGGGCTGCGTCCGGCTGGCAGCTGTTGGTGGAGAGGAGGGAGGGGAGAACCAGCGGGGCGGGCAAGCGCGAGAAGGAAGGGAGCAGGGAGTGTAGGATACAGCGGAAAGGAGTACGAGTCGCCGGGAGGTGCAATGCAGGGGGGGGTCTCTTACCGACTAGACAGGACGCATGAGCAAAGCAAGCAAGCCAGTGAGCAGTGAACGTAAGAGTCAAGCAGAGACAGGCTGGTGGCGGTGGTGCAGACGGCGTAGAAGCCAGTGAGTGGTTGAGATGCACTAGTTTGGGGGGAGTCGCAGAAGTCGAACAAGTCGAAGAAGCTGCAGAAGATGCAGAAGTTGCAAAAGTCTCAACACGTTTGAAGGAGCTGCAGGAAGACAGACAACAAACAAGCAGACGTGGCGCACAAGTCGCAGACGTAGCAGAGACAGACCGTATCGGACAGCAAATGGAGCCCGTCGGAAAAAGAACAAAAGGCGGGTACAGACAGGATTTTATGTCTCAGACAAGTCGGGTGGGAAACTTGCAGGCGGCGGCGACGAATGGTTGAGAGACAGACAAGACAGACGTCAGGGTCTGTCTGGGAGGCGACTGGGGTTGAAATGCTGCGCTCTTGTGTTCGTGCTCTGCGAGAAAGAAGGCGTTGGGCTGCGGCGGGTGGCGAGTGGTTTTCTGGCAGCCAAAGTGGCAGGCGGGCGGCCAGAGGATGACAGGGGATGACAGGAGAGCCAGAAGCAAATCTTTTTGCAAAAAAGGAAGCAAAAAGGAAGCAAAAGTGGCTTGCACTTGAGTAGCGGCCGGCCGACCTCACAGGGAACCTAGTTTGTCTTTTGGGCCTATCTTGGTTGTTTCGGGTGGGGAGGACTGGTGGGATAGCCGAGTGGTTGCTGGCGTTCTCCTTGGTTGTCCTTTGGTCCTTTGGCCCTTTGGTTCTTAGTGTGGTTGGCGGTCAGGCCTCTAACTATGCTGTCTGGAATGCTGGAATGGGGGTGTGCGGAAGGAGAAGGGGGTGCGGTGTGGCTGTCAGACGTCAAAGTAGCACAGGAGGTCGAGGAAAAAGCAAGCAAAGCTGTGCAAGACCGCAGGAGGGTGAGAAGGCGGTGGGAAAGGCGAAACAGAGCTAGACAGAGGAGGGGGAGCGAGGACGGCAAGATACGAGTAGCCAGATTAGCAGATTGGAGGGGCCAATGGCGACAGGGGGCCAGGTCTTGCAGGTACGAATAGCTCGAGGTGAGGATGCAGCAAGGGAAAGCAAATGGACGAGAGAGGGGAGAGAGTCGGGAAGAAAGAAAGAGAAACAGACAAGAAAATAGAGGGAGAGAAAAGGAAGAAGGAGAAAAGAAAAAAGAGAAAAAAAAAAAAAGAGGAGAGCAAAAGGGAAAGAGCAGGAGTAGAGCACAAACAGGAAGATCAGAATAGCAGCCAAAGTGCGCAGAAGGCGGGTTGATTGATTAGCACCGCAGGGAAGGAGCGAGGGGGACGTTGAAGATAGGGCCGGCGGGCCACTTTGCGCCCGCGCGACTGCCCTTTGGGACGGGCCTGCTGCGACTTTTTGGGACATCTGTGAGGAGGTTTTAGCTCATTCGGTGTTTTAGCGCAAGCTCGGCATTGGTAGGGACACAAGGGGGGGCCGGGGTGGGAAGAGGGAAGGTGCGGTGGGTGGGAACAGAAGGCAAGAAAGGTGGGTTTGAGGAAGCTGCGCAGGCGCTGGGCGCAAATGGGAAAGGCAAAGTATCTTGCAGTATTCCCTAGGTATTTCCCGCTGTCGTGGCGGCGGGAGATACCACGAGTACGACGGAGCGGCGGTGTCTGAACCAGAGTTTGGGGAAGGTGGAGCAGGCCTTCTTAGGGAACCAGACAAGAGAGGGAAGGTGCGCATCAGACTCTGTAAGATACATAGTACATTGTAGACCCTGGAAATAAGACAATAATACACGTACTATGTATCTAAGGAAGGAGCGAGGCGGCTGGTGTTCCACGGCAAGAGCGATTGAGCATTATGCAGTCTGGGATACCGTGTGGACGACTCGTGCAAAAGGCATGCCAGCATCGCCGCATAACACAGGACACGAGCAACAGGAGTTATGATAACAGGTCATGGGCTCCAACAGCCCCAACAGCCCCAACAGCCCAACAACAGATACGCGACTTTCTTCTCGGCACTTTCCACGGTCGCCCCCGCCTCTGGCGCGAGGCGGGCCAACGATGTATGGAGCAACTGCGAGTACATAGTAGATGGAGGCGAGCGGGCGCCGTCCATCGTACGAGCTCTAAAGTGGCGGGCTAGGATGTACCGGCTCTGTGAAGCAGGGTCTCTCCAACTGGATGGTCGACTGGACGATCGACTGGACGGCTGGCTAGAATGGCCAACTTTTACAGGCTTCGCTCTCGCTCATGTCCCAACTCAGAACTGCCTCCAAGAACGACAAGGGGGGTGGCTACGCCGGGCGAAAAAGGCGCTAACAAGGATGGGGGGGTTGATGGAGAGGTTGTTCCGAAAGGGAGGAGAAAGTTAAAAGGAGGAGAAAGAGGAGATATCTTTCTCCAAGAAAAGGTGTCTTGGTGACGAACCCGGTCGCCTGGGTAGAAGGGCCGGAGTTAAAAAACCGCGCCGTTTGCTTTGGGATCGGAGGGGAGTCTTTAATTGATTGACTTGATATCCCGCGCTTGGATCGCTTTTCTTGGATCCTTCTATTTCTTGCTATATTTTCTTTTGCCTTTCTTTGTTATTTGCATCTTTTGGGGTCCGATGGTTATTGGACTAAAAAAGGTTGGGGCGGTGGTCTGGTCTTCCGAGATGGTGGCATGTAAGGTCTTGGCTTGGAAAAGCCAGGTCAGACCCACGAAATCCCGGGCGGGTGGACTCGTACTCCGGACTAACTATGTTAGATAGTTACGGTGGAATACAATATGCAAGATACCAAGCTGCTGCGTAGTACGGAGGTAGTCCAGAAAGTGACAGCCCGGCAGTCGAGCGGAGGAGTTGAAGCCAAGATCCTGTGTGTGTGTGATAATGTGGGAGCTTGCAACTTGCGTAAAGTCGTGTGAATATGAATTGTAAACGCGTAGCTTGATTTTGAGGCTGATTTTGAGGCTGACATCAGCAGGAAGGTCTCACAGGAACGGTGCGTTGGTGATCGATGCAAAAATGCAAGACACAGGTGAGCCACAAACCTGACAAGTGGCTGCACGCAAATAGCAGAGACGAATCGGATGCATAAGATACATACGAAGTAAGATGTTTTTCTTCTTCTTTTGGGAGGGGGGGGGGGGCTTAAGACAGCGCCATTATACATAGTAGCTGGTGAGATATGCACTTTTCCCAGTATTCCAATTACTACTACGTATGTTGAGGCTGCGAAACCTGTAGGGCGACAGAAGCAACCCCAAATATACCAGGAAAATTACAAATTCAGGGTAGCTCCAAAACAGTGCGTCGCCTGACAGGGGTACAGACGGGCAGGGGGGTGGTGGTGGTGGAGGAGGAGCCTCCTCGAGGAGGAGGACCGTGGTCGCCTGGTTGGATCCCAGCCATCAATGTGCGACAAAAAGAGAAAGAACCCGAGGCAAACGACAAATGCGCACACAGACTTCATCAGAGGACTGCCGATCCGGTCTAGGCGGGCGCAGCCCTCGTTTCAAAGACGCTATGGACGAATCTGGGCAGCTGTTCGTCGTCTGTCTACCACAGCTGGTGGCAATTGGCATCTCGCATGGGAGTACGCATAGAGGGAGGGAATGGCCTCAGAGCAAGATGAAAGCTACTATGTAACTCCCGGTGTGCTCGTACATGCGCGCTGTGATCATACTGCATGGTTCAGTGGAGGCTGGCATGAGGAGCGTAGGACGACGAAATGCTACAGAATCCATATATTGGGGGCCATCTGGGCAGAAAGGACACCATGATCTTTCGATGTTGGGTGGGTTTTTCGATTTTGCTTTCATCTCGTCCTCTCTTGACCGACTTGGATCTCTTGCTGTGACGTGCCCTCTCGCCACGGGCTTGGGGCGAATACGCAGCGTTCTTCTATTAGCTGGTCGTCGAGGAGTGTGGGCAAAGTTTGGTTCGCTGGAAATTAATTTATATTGATGGACCTTCCCAGAGAGGGTACTAACGATCCCAAGAGCCATTAACTAGTGAATAGCTAGCAGAGGGAACAAGGCAGGACAAGGAAGGAAAGAGCGAGTGGGGAGGCAAAGGACGACCAAAGTGAGAAAGAGCACTTTAAGGCAATGCGACACAAAAGTACGAGTTTACACAGTGGTGTCCCCCCCAACGTTAGAAACACACGACCGAACTCTCTCTGTCCGTGCCCTCATCTATTCTCTACAAGCGCATCGGCACCGGCCCCAAAAAATATGGGACGATGCTGCAAGCCATTTTCCCACAGACCCAGCGCCAGTGGAACAAGCCAAGGAGCGCCAGAACATCACGAAACCGTGAAACCGTGAAATCGCGAAACCGTGAAATCGCGAAACCGTGAAATCGCGAAACCGTGAATGCGCAAATCCGCCAAACCGCGCAGCCATCCCAGGATCCAACCCAGGATCAAATCCAGGCCCAAATCAATGGCCGAATTCCAATGGCAGGCAGGCAGCAGACTCTGATCTGCGCGAACCCGGGCTGCCAGGCCCGTGGTTTCAAGGGGATGGGAGAAGAGAGTCGCCGTGGCATCATAGTATGCATCTCAGGTTGGTGCAAGTATTCGCATTTCCTCATTCTTTCTACGTCTTCTTTCCTTCTCCCGTGTCCATCACTCATGCAAAGAGGGCCCCTCTATCCCACAAGCCCCCCCCCCCCCCCCCCCCCCCCCCCCCCGGGGTAACTGGACCCAGGAGAGGTCGGTCTGGACAGGGGTCATTCGCTGTAAGGGTTGTACGGGCCGTCGCTGAGATGGGTTGTGGAAGGTCGTAAAAAAAGACAAAAAGCAAGGGCCACATTTATGCGGTCTGGTCTTCACTTTCTGGGTGTCGATCCTTCGACCAGAGGAAGAAGAGATGGCAGGTCGAACAAAAAGACGCCAGGGGGTAATAGGCAAGATGTATGAGTGAGAGTGAGACGTCAAAAAGAAGGGCCGTTTTCTCTTGGAAAGCAGCGAGTCCCTTTCTCTGCATAAAGACGTGCCGTTTTCTCTAAAGCAGCGAAGCCCTCCCTCCCTTTGCATGGTATTGTTCCTCTTGCATATTCCGTGATCCTGCTGAGGCACGTACTCTGTTGACGAACTACGCGATACAACATGGATTTCTTTCGAGTTCCAAGATAAGAAAAGAGAGGGGAAAAAAAGAAGGGAAAAAAAGAGAGAAAAACTCGCCAGACCATATTCCTAGGAAGGCAAAACCAAGAGACCAAACAACTCTCTCCTGCTCTTTGACGTCGCATCGACCAGCCATTTTTATGCAGGGCCAGACAAGCTCAGGACAGAAATACACACACTCGTAGCATTTCCAACCCCCGGTGCCCGCATACAAAACTGCATGCCCACATGCAACCCTCCCGTCCCCTTCCTCTGTATGTTCCATTCCGCCCTTCCGAAAGAGTGCAAGAAAACGAACAGTGACTGTTGGGAGAAATCCTTCACTCTCTAGTAGAGAAGGGGCATACCAATACATCTATCTTGGCCCCTGTACTCGTACATACTACATAGTATCTTAGCATGGCAGTAGCACGTCCAAAATTGCAACGGTATATCGTTCCATGGCAAGGAAATGGCAAGTTGCTTTTTCTTTGACCAAGGAATAACAACCGGGGCGGACGGCAGTTGATAGATTCTTGGACAGCTCCGCAGGAGTGCGTGCGGTCAGGAACTTGAAAAAGGTGTGCTGATTTCTTGTGCCATGTTTTTTTTTTTTGTCCCGGGCCAGTGTAACAAAAACAAAACAACCCAGGACGGTCCGGACCAGGACGTCTTCTTCTACATCTCTGAGATTTTTTTCTGGAAGGTCTCAAAACAAAAAGAAAGGGTCGTCCACACATGTCTTACAGCCCATCTCGTCTGGTGGCTGGGCATGCTTGCATGCTTCCCCAAACGAGTAAACGAAAAGGAGACTTGCAGCTTGCAGCTCGTGTTCGGTAGCTATCCGGAGTATTCTTTCTGTGTTTTTGTGCTATCCGGGCATCCATGCGAGGACCAGACCACAAAAGCCAAAATAAAAAATAAAAAAAAGCCACACGTAAGAGATGTCCCTTTTTTGGGGATTTTTTTTTTCTTTGCTTTTTCCCCTCCTCCCTAGTCAGGTACAGCAGGAGAGTGGAGGAGGAGGAGGAGGAGGAGGAGGAGGAGGATGGAGGGTGGGGTGGACAACGGTCCTATTCGCACGTGCGTAGGCTCTGTACATGTCTCAAATCTGCCCGCCTGCCTCTTTCGGGGTGAAACCGATAATACTATGTCCTCGTGCTGTCTCTTGCTGTCTCTTCTGCCTCGCCCCCAAATGTCTGATGGATGGGTTTACCAAAAATAACAGATGCCAAAAAAGGGGGGCCCTATCCCAGTATTTCTGCTTCTTATTTTTAGGTTCGTACATCATTGATTTCGTTTTCGTGTTTTTATGTTCGGGGAGTAAACTTCTTTTCTTTTTTTTCTTTTTCTTTTTCATTTTTTTTTCATCCCGTCTTTCTATTCCCCTTATGTCCAGTAGAACACATCTGTGCTCCCCTGTGGCATCTCGTAACCTGGTCACCGCCTCAACGGGCTTTCCCCATTTCCTTTTGGGTGTCACCGAGAGAGATTCATGTTACCGACATTTCATCTGAGCCGAGTTGCGTGTCGTACAGGCAGTTTTGTCTTGCCTCCTGAGCGGTGAAGGTAACGAGTAACACAGTGAAGCTGGGACTAAATAGATGAACTAAAAAAATAGAAGAAACCAATATTCTGATTTCTGCCCAACCTGTAACGCAAAGGCAACCCTAGAATCAGCTTCTCACCGTGAACACGAAAATCACTAACTCAAAATCAGCGTACAAAATAGAATATATCTCGTTGTCTTGCATGCAAAGCGACAATGGAATCAGAAGAGACCATACTGACACAAACACATAGAAATATGCGTCAAGGAAATAGGGGTTCGAAATATGTTGTTTTCTCTGTTTCTAGCGTATAAGAACGACCATTTTAGTTCTCTCGCCTCACCGATGCAAAGAGACAAAGACATGTGGTACAAAAAAGGCTATAATCAAAGAACAAAAAAAAACACACCATGTGTTTGTGTTGTATGAAGAAGAACCCTCCTTAATCCTGTTCCCTTCCTTCCCTAATTCCTTTCCCAAATCAAGAACCAGACCAAACCGAACCAAACCCAGAGACAACCGTAGCCTCATGCTCCCGTTCATTTACCGAGTATCTCTTCTTTCTTTCGATGGCCAAGCACCGCAGAGAGAAACGTAAATAAAAAACACAACCAAACACGGCTAAAGAGTCCAACTCCAGCCCAAAATGAAGCAGACAGACACATAACGGGTGACGAAAAAGAGGACAAAAGGGAGAACAAAAAATGCCAGTAAGTTGACAACACCGACGCTGCCCGTCTTGGCTTGACAAAAGCAATAACAAATATACAGATAGAGAGAAGAAAAAAACGAGCGAAAATCATGTAGGTTGCCCTTTCCAAAGAAAAGAAGACAAGTTGTCCACCTTGGACAGTGACTTTCTGATTTCTTATTTTTTTTGCGTATTGTGCTTTTTTACCCTTCCCCCCGTTTGCTTCTCCTTCTCAGGACCAAAGCAATAACCATCCTATGTAAGCCGCCCATAATACAACAAACAACAAAAGAAAGATGGAGCAGTGTATGTGAAAAACAGCCCGTGAGGCCAAGAAAGGAGGAGGAAAAAAGGAGGGTAAACAAGGAATTGAAGAAGCAAATGAGTAATAAAAGAGAACAAGAAAGATCGTCCCTTCACAAATCCAAAAACAAAAAATCTAACGGTTGGTATAGATCGTGTCGTTTCGTTACAAAAACATTGAAACAAAGTCGTTGCATCTGGAGGGACAAGGTTGAAGAGAAGAAAAAAGAGACGCGAGAGAAACCCTTCTCTGGTCACCGTTATGTGAGTGTGAAAACGTGGAAACTTTGTTTGCGTCAAATCGAAACATAGACAAGGTCGGTCGTGCACATCTACACTCCCCCCCGGCCACAACTCTTACTACGAGTCGGCCAGCTTCGCAAAGTGCTTCGACCAGATCCATCCCACCAACTCTGCTGGGTCGTCCTGGTTCTTGGCTAGCCACAGCTCGCCCTTTTCTGCAATGACATCGAAGATCTATAAAAATTATTAGTAAAAGCACTCATAATATCAAATCTTTGGAAAGCACGAAAACCAAAAGAAAAAAACCCACCTCGCCTGCTTGGTACGTCAGGTATGGGTACCCGGCTTCGGTCTTTGTTTCAATGTTGAACTCAAACAACGACGCTGCCAGCCACAGGATGTTGTACCCGCTTGCCGTAGTCGAATTGCCGTTCCTCTCGCGCGACGAAGCCCGCGAAGAACGCCGGCTTCCGTCGTCGAGAAGACCGAGAAGACCGCCGCCAGCTGTCCGTGCTGACCGCTCATCGTCATTCACTGGGAGGGCAGAGTGGAACAGACCCGAGAACCGCCTTCCACCGCCGCCACTGCCGCCACTGCCGCCATTGCTATTGATTTCGGGCATGGTCGGATACGCGTTGTTGGAGTTGTAGGTAGACCCAGAGTCGCGGCGGCTGTTGTTCAAGTTCAGAGCATTGGTCATGCTGGCGTTGGGTGGGTAGTGTGCGTTGCCAGGCTGGCTGCTGCTGACGCCACCGCTGCCTTGCATATTCGAATCGATGCTTGGCCGCTGCGCATTGCTGGATTCGTAGCTGCGGCCTGTGCCTGGCCGACCACCACCGCCACCACCGGGCGAGCCGATGGACGCGTTCGAAGATGACTGCGCAAGCAGACCGGGAGAGGTCGTTGTACCGGCACCGCCGCCAGCAGCGTTACCGTTGCCATTGATGCCACCGTAGTAGTCCCCGCGGAAATAGTACTGGTGTGGGCTGGGTAGAGCGCCCGAGTTGGCTGACGCGGCCGAATTGGGTGGCTGGAGCTGTTGGTGCTGGTTGACCGAAGACGACGACGGTGATGATACAACGAACTGGGCAAACTGGGCAAACTGGCCGCTGTTTCGCTTTGTGAACTCGGGGGACGGCAGGCTCGGCGTGCCGTCGCTGTTGATCGAGCCACCACGGACGCGGGGCGAGGACATCATGTCGGACGGCTTGTTCGACAATGAGCGGAGCATGCCCATGCTGCCACTGGCACTGGCGCTACCGCTGCCGCTGCTGCCCGGGCCAGCATCCCTGTTGATAATGGTCAGAGTGCGCTTGATGTGCTCTTCCATGTCGCGGTACTCGCGCTGAAAGGTAGTGACAATGTCGGCGATTTCGGGGACGGTCTGTTGGTGCTGGTCTTCGAGGACGACCTTGACCTTGTCTTTCCAGATGGCGAACCAGCGGGCCTGAATGCTGACAAAGTTGGCAATGCATATGTTGCCAATCTTCTCGGTGTGGGCAGACAGCATCGGCAGTTCCCGCTTGAGGGTCTCGTTGAGAGCCTCGTACTGCTCCACCAGGTCAGACAGCTGCTTGTCGACCTTCTTGCCGCCCTTCTTCAGCTGCACGGCACGCTCATAGTCGAGGCGGCGCTTGGCACGCTTCTTCATAGCCAGACTCGGGTTGCCATAACACTTGATAACCATCTCAAAGGGCTCGATGACGTGCTTGCGCACCTGCGACAGGTGCTGGTCCAAGGCGACCTTTTCCATGTCACGCATGGACACGTTGAAGTGGGCCCACTTGCTCTCGAGCTCTGGATAGGGACTTGGCTGCAGGCGCATGACGAGCTCCATGGCTGAGAGAAGCTGCAAGAACTCGTGGACATAGGCGGACACCTGCCGGGTGTAGAACTCGACGTCGCGGAGGACGACCTGCAGGCGCAGGTAGTCGTCACCAAACTTCTCATTGAGCTTTGTGTACACCTCATCCTCGGTTGGGCGGCTGCTGGAGGCCTGCAGCTTGTCGACGCGCTTTCCAAAAGCACGGGCAAAGCCAGCGCGCACATCGGACTCCTTGCGCTTGCGGCCGACGATCTGGCCAACCAGCTCAAAGTTCTTCTTGGTCTTGTTAATGTCAAGAATGGCAGTCTCTAGGGTGGTGCGGGCAGCCATGAGGGCGGGACGATCGGGATGATCGGCCGGGGTGTACTGCAGCAGCTGGCTGATGAGGTTGGGGTACTTGGTGATGCGCTGCATGGGCTTGATGAGCAGGGAGTCGAGATTCCAGGCGGCAGTCAGGTCCTTGGCAACCTCGTTGCACTCGCTCAGCCAGACCTTGACTGTGGGATCTTCCTGAATCTGGATCAGACGCTTGGCGGCATTGTCGCTGCTGCGCAGGAAGCCCTCGTGAGCAACGCGCATCTGGTCAATGTTCTTGCGGAAGACAGGGCCGATGGACGTCTGGCGATCGCGGGCGTCCTCAGCCTCGACAGCATTGCCGTTGGTTGAGGAGCCGCCGGTGGCGGAGTTGGAGTTGGATGTCAGGGTGCCAGCGACAGACGTGATGGAATTGACAGTACCGGCCTCGGAGCGCATGGAGCCTTCACGAGCCAAGGGAGACGCCTTGCGAGCACCCTTGGGCGAGTAGACAGTGGAGACACCGTCCTTGAGCTGAGAGAGGAAGGACGTATGGAAGGCGATGATCTCGTTGCTGTTGCGGAAAATGAGCTTGACCGTCTTGTCGTCGAGCTTGGGACAGGCCTCGGCAGTGCCCTTGTAGATCTCCTCAACAATGTTCATGTCGCGCACAAAGATGGCCTCGGTGTCGATGAGCTCGCGGATGACCATCTGACGCTGGATGAGGCGCGTCTGTTCCTTTGTCGGCGCCTGCTTCTCGCTGTTCGTGGAAGCCGCGCCTGTAGCACCAGCGGTGCTGGCACGAGCACCAGCGTCGCCGGATTGGCGCACGTCGCCGTCAACTAGGGTGGCTCCGCTGATGGACTGACGGGCCACATCGACCGACGCCTGGTTGGACGACTGTGCTGTTAGGGTCGGCTGTGTCAGGACTGTGGAGTCGTCGGTCGCGTAGGAGAAGGAGCCTTGGTCATCGCGCTGTGCGAAGCTGTTGGGTCGAGACGAGTCGTAGTAGGCGCTGGAGCCTTCGGCAAACGAGCTCCGGTCGTCGGACGACACGGGCGGAGGCGGCGGCTCATGGTCGGGCAGCATCGGGATGGCCGGAGATGTGGCGGCGGTGGTGGCGGCCGCGGTCTTTGCGTCGGACGGACTGAGGTAGGGGATGAAGAAGTTTGTGCCCGTGTCGACCTCGGGAAGCAGCTGGTTGTTGTTGTTGCTGCTGCTGCTGCTGTTGTTGGGAGAGACAGCCTGGACATGGTTGGGCGCCGACTTGTCAAGCGGAGACACGACCGAGCTGTCCAGGCGGTTGTTATCTAGGTGGCTGTCCAGCTGGTGGTTGCTGTTGTTGTTGCTGTTGCTATTGCTCGTGCTGTTACTGTAGTCATAGCTTATGCCGCTGCTGCTGTTGTATCCTTGCTGCTGGTCGGTCTCGGCCATGGAATGTGGCCGCGAGTCGAACTGGTACGGCGACCGCTGCTGGGGCGCAGCCGCGGCCGCGTTGCCACCGTTGCGGATGCGGATAAAGGCGCCGTTGGTGCTGTGCACGCCTGCGCCGTTGGTTGAGTCGCGCGAGGCGAGATAGTCGCGGGCATCGGCGCTCTCAACGGAGAAGTCGGTCCAGCCAGACTGCTGACTGGAGCGGTTGGCGGGCGACAAGAGGGGCGGGATGGTAAGGCTGTTGGAGGTCTCGGGCGTCCGCACGGGTTGCTCGCTGCTGCCAGGCGGCAGGATTAGTTCGTCTGAAATATCGGACGAGACAAAGGCCGAGTCGCGCAGGGCGGCCACATTGTCGCGCAGACTGGGGCCCGTGTAGAAGTCTTCGAGGTGGCCGAGGCGCGAGGTCGAGGAGGCGTCCTCGGTGGCGCCACGTGTCAGGGGAGGACGAGGGGTGGAAGAATGCTCGGTCTCACGGCTGAGGATGGTGACGGTGGTGTGCTTGGAGTCGGACTGGAAAGGCTGAGGCTCGTACTCGGAGGCGAGGCCGGCCTGGTAGAGTGGCATGCGCTCCCCGGCATCGCTGTCGACTGCGACAGCAGTCTGGTGGTGTTGTTGGTGGTGGTGGTGGTGGTGGTGGTGGTGGTGATTGGCTGCCAACAAGCCACTTTCACCCGCCAGCAGGCTGCTATCAGTGGCAGGAGTTGCGGTAGGATTGTCGCGTCTTGGCGTGACAACGTCAATCTCAGTGGTCGAATCCTGCATTTCCCCAAGCTGACGTCCGGGGTTCCGTGGCTGTCCCAAGGGCGTGGCATAGGTGGAGTCGGACTCAGATTGCTGCTGCTGGTTGGCTTCCGGAGACGGCGTAAAGGGGCGTGCAGTCTCTGCGTTGTCAGCGTTGCTGCCTTCCTCCTGGAAGGAGCCTGGAATGAAGCCGTCAAACGGCTGTCCCGCCTGTGTCGCTGCAGGCTCTTGCTCGATCATGACGGGGATTTCGGCAACGGCGGTCTCGTCCTCAAAGGGGTAATGATATTCCGCCCTGGGAAACGCCGGCAGCTGTCGCTGTTGTCCCACCTCGGCCTGGTTCGCCTGGTCCTCCGATGTGGCCAAGTCAAAAGGTGAGCGATATTCCGCCTTTTCATGCGCAAACCCATTAGTCTGGCTATATGGGCTTCCAGTCGACTCGTGAACCGGAGGTTCCGTCTGCTCCTCATTGTCAAACTCTGTGACGACAGAACGCTGCGAGGTGGCCGACGGAGGAGGAATGTCGTCATCGACATCCCTTGGCACACGAGGCGGTGTTCCGCCAAAATCGGGGAATGTGCCAGGGATGCCGAGGGTGGGCGACCGAGGACCGTCTGGCTGCTGCTGCAATGCCGACACAGACGTTGATATCCGTAGTGGCTGTTGCTGCTGTTGTGGCTCTTTTATGGATTTTGTTTGCCCATTGGGAGAAGCAATAGGTGTAGCCGTTGCTGCTGCTGCCGCAGCGACGGCCGCAGCGGCAGCCGTGGGTGAAGGAAGAGGAGGAGTGACTGGTCTTGTGTTGACACTGTATGTAGAGGTGGAGGGGGCTGGTGCACTGGCAGCCGCGGCTGTCGCCGCAGCCAGAGCTGCCGAAGCCTCTACGGTCGCTGCAGTCGCCGAGACAGACACAGAGCCACCAGCAGCTGCCGCGGCTGCCGCCGAGGCTGACGGCGTTGTAGGGGCCGGGGATGAAGCGGCGCCTGGTGTGCGGGCGCTGGCGTCGGACTGGGCGCGCACAGCGGCCTCGGCCAGAGCTTTAGCACGGGCAGCAGCCTCCATCTCCTTCTTCCTGCGTTCGGCGGCGGCCTGCCGCGCTGCCTTGGCTTCCGTCTCGCGGATGGACTTGCTGTACGCCAGACGGATGGTCTCGCGGCGCTGAGCAAAGTCGATCGGCCCGACGTCAATCTTGCGCCTCCGAGCCTCGCTCCCTTCATGCTTGGCAGCAGACGCACGCGTGCTGTTTGCATACGTGCGTCCACGTTCGGCCGCCGATGTTCGCCCGCTGCGGGTTCCTGTCGAGGCGCCGGCAGTCGTGGCGGCTGCCGAGACAGGCTGTCGTGGACGCGAGCTGCGCAGGGGTGGTGAGAGCTTTGGCGGTGGCGCGGAGATGTACGCATTGAGACGGCCGTTCGAGGTGGGAGTGGCAATGTGGCTGGGCGGAAGCTGTCTCCGGGTGGACGGCGGAGACGTGGGCGGCGGCGGCGGAGGCTGGTAGGGAGCTTTCGCTCGTGGAGTGACGGAAGAGCTCATGGAGGAGGAAGCGGACGTGGGTGTAGCTGCTCGTTTCAGCGGCGCCTTCACATTGGACGCCGCCGATGGCGGCGAGTGCTGCGCTTGCTGCTGTCGCGTGGTTCGGGCCGTGGTGAGTGGTCTTCGCGGCGGTGGTACCGTGGTCGAGGGTGAACTAGACCGGGTGGAAGCCGGGCTGGTGCTACCAGAGCCGGCAGTGAGCTTCTTGACCGAAATCGGCAGCCGTGACGGACTCGTGGGCTGTTGGCGGACCGAGTCGGCCGAGGGCATGCGGACATGGCTGCCGGCATTGTGGGTGTTGGCGCGAGAGCGCGGCGGCGGCGGCGAATGTGGCAGCTTCTGCTTGGACCCTGAAAGGTCGCTCATGGAGCGCTTGTGGCTCGTGGTTGGTATCCGCGTGCGATGGGCCGAAGGCGGGCGCTCGTGGACACGCTGATGGCTGTGCTGCTGGTGCTGCTGGTGCTGTTGGCCGACAGAGCCATCTCGCGGCGACGCTATGCTGCGGTACCAGTCGGTGGGCGAATCTGGTTCGGTGTGTTCGATGGACGGCGGGATCAGCGCGCTGGACTCAGAGGTCCGTCTCGGCTGCTGGCCCGAAACACTGGTCGAGCTGATGCCGTAGCCAACCGCATAGGGGTCGCTGTCCTGGGCGAGAATCTCCCCGAAAAGCAGACCGCCGCCGCCGCCGCCGTTGGCCCGCATAGACGGCGGCGGCGGCGGCGAGGCCAGCCGGCTTGCGCGAGGCGAGAGCTGGGCCATGCTGGCTTTGGGGGTGTCGTCGTTGCCGGCCGCAAAGCTGGTGCCAGTGCCGCCGCTCGCCGTAGACTGGCCAAAGGAGGCCGTCCGCGGCTTAGCAATACGGCTAGCAAAAGACTGCGGGCTGCCGACAAGCGCCGGGGGATAGTGTTCCCGCCGGCTGTCTGGGCTCCTCAATCGCGACGTGGTGGCGGCTGGGGACGAAGAAGGTGAGGCAGGTCGGAGAAACGGAGCGCCTGGGGAACGGCCGCGGGTGGTGGCGGACGAGGAGTAGCCCGGGCGCGAGGAGGAGCGCAGTCTGCCGTTGTAGGAGGGCGGAGAGAGCGACGAGGAGTCGGCCGTAGTGATCTGGTCGAAGCGTTTGGTGAGGTCTTTGACGCTTGTGTGCGAGGAAGCACTGGTAAGGCCGCGCGAGCCAAAGATCGACACGCCGCCTCCGAGGGGAACTCGCGAGTGATCGGCCGGGTTGGAAACGGAGCGGGGAGCTTGCTGGGAGTGCTGGGGGAAAGACGGAT
The DNA here is from genome assembly GCA_002778195.1 of Raffaelea ambrosiae. NCBI lineage: Eukaryota > Fungi > Ascomycota > Sordariomycetes > Ophiostomatales > Ophiostomataceae > Raffaelea > Raffaelea ambrosiae. Next base: position 3,313,695 of record PCDI01000003.1, on the reverse strand, counting down.
AGAATGGCTGTTGTCTCAGGGTCGGCTGGGACGGCTGAGCCAGGTGTTTCGCATTCAGGCCATCGAGGCCGGCCTGGCCTGGCGCTGACTGGAGGGCGGCCAAGGGGGTGGCCGTTGCAGGTGATGCAAGCAGGGATGCCGCCGTGGCTGTGGCCGCCGTTGAAGTTGTCGAGTGTATTGCGATGGTCGTCGAGGTTGTGGGAATGGCGATACCAGCAGGCCGGGGCGTCGTATCCTGAAACTCACGATAGAAGTCCTGTGGGTCGACGGGCGTGGATGGAAAGGCCGCCTCGGACGCAAGGCCGTGGTAGTCGGCTGCCGTGACAGCGAGCGAGGGTAGTGGTGGCGGCGGCGGCGGCGAGGTAGGAGAAGAAGAAGATGCAGCAGCAAATGCCGGGGCCGCTGGCAGGCTGAGAGAGGCCGAGGTGTCGCCAGCTACGACATGGGACGCGATAGGGAGCAGAGGCAACTCGAAGTCGATGGGAGGCAGCAGGGGAGCCTGTGGCGGAGGCGGCGAGGAGGCGTAGTAGTCGTGGCCAGCAGTGCTTCTGCTGGAGCTGTCGAGGTTGCCGAGCTGGGCGAAGCTCGGGTGGAAGCCCGTGTCTCTGTCGAGTCGGACGGTTTGGTCGAGATTGTCGAGATTTTCGAGATTTTCGAGATTTTCGCGGTGTTCGTCTTGTCGATTCCGCTCGTAACTGACCGAATTACCGGCGAAATACAGGCCTTTCTCGTCGCTGGACAGTCCGTCGCTCGTGGCTACCGGGCCGTAGTCTGCAAAGCTCGACGGTACGAGCGTCTGGGGATGTGGATTGACGTCGTGGGAGTTGTAGTGGTGGTGTTGGGCGTGGTGGTGGGCAGAGTACTGGCCGTGGGCGACTGTGTGCTCGAGGTGGCGATCGTCCTCGTCTCCAGGGCCGCCGTCCATGGTAGGCTGGACATTTAGGCTCTGCGGCCTGGTTGGGTCAACCGCACACGCGCAGAGTCGTAGTGGGCAAATGGCTTTGGCTGGCCGTGGTGGCAGTGGACTCACACACACGCAACCGCGGATGAGACGTTTGTTGTGGGAAGGGAGAAAAGGGAGGGATGGCGAGCAAGAGACGGTCTAGAGGGGGGGGGGGCGTGCCTATCAGATCAGAGTGGGCGTATGGGGGCCTATGGGCGTAAGAATAGGCGTGTGGACGAAAGCGCGAGAATAGAAGGAGCGACACGACTGGGTAGGAAAAAAAAAAGAGGAGAGCAAAGAGGAGGAAAAGCCGGTGCGGGCTCGATGTGGATTCGTTGGTTGAGAAGGCAAGAACGAGAGAGTGTACGGGCGGATTGGGCAACTGCGACCTGAGCGATTGGGCGATTGGGCAAGGGGATTTGCTGGGCGCCCGGGGAAGGAAGGGGAATGGCTACGGATGGCAGGCACGACCGTGCACGGAGAGCCTACGGCACGAGGGCAAGGCGAGAAGCGCAAGGGATAGGGAACCGCAAAAGGAAGCCGCGAAGGGACACAAAAGAACACAGGATGGGCACAGAGTGAGACACGGCAGGAAGACCCCAGAAAGGCACAGGGAAGGCCGCTTCTCCCTGCCCATACTTGCGAGAGCACTCCGTTTGCGCGGTACAATTTACGGGCAGATACACCGCACCACAGCGGCAAGTGCGAGTATCTCTACCCTGCCTGCATGCACGCAATAACCCACCCGAATCCACTCACACGCAGACGCAGATGCAGGCCTACACGCACACAGACACGCAGACACGCAGACACTGATGGCTGTCAGAGGGTGGGCGATGTGGCCTGGCGAGCGGCGCGCTGAGTGGCCGGCGGGCGTTTGAGGCGGACAGGGGGTGCAGAGAGCAAGTGCGACGACGGACGAGGTGGAGCGGGTGGAGAGTGGAGTGGCTGGGCGGGCTGGAGTCTGTAAGAATGCGAATGCACCAGAATGCTCGGTGTGGTTATGTCTGCCGCCCCTTCTGTATCTGTTCTGTAACTATCTGCTCTGTCTCTGCTCTGTCTCTGGTGGCTTACGATGGTGTCTCAACCTCTCCCCAACACTTTGTCGTCAATTCCAACAGCTTGCAGCTCATTTCAATAATCTGCCAAGAACTTTGCATCACATTCCAACACTTCATCGTCTATTCTATTGAATCTTCTCCATCGCCTATCTCCCCTAGCTCGGTTATATGTCGACTTTCTCCCTCCAGCTCAGACATGCTTTCTCGCCTCGTATTCCAATTCGCTTCTGAAAATACACCGTCCTCGTATCCTTTGTCTGCCTCGCTTCGCTCGTTTGTCACCTTGCTCCTGCCTCTGTCTCGTCTACCGCCTCGTTCTTGCCCCCTCTGTCCTCTGTTTCATCTTTCTCCTCCACAGCCCTGCCAGTTGCCCGTCTATTCTCTCTTGTTGCTAGTACAAAGTGGCATCTCGAAGGATCCGAGCTCGTCTCCCTCTACGCTCCTCCCACTGCCACGTTTCTTCCTGGACGTCTCTTTCCTGCCTCCCACGGCTGTCTCTCGTCCTGGATGAATGACTGGCTATTGTTGACCCTCCCGTCACGCGGCTAATCCGTCCTGTGCCTCCAGTCCCTGCACTTTTTTGTGTTTCCCCTGTTGTCCTCCCGTCTTTCCTGCCTTCTGCCCTGTCTTGTGTCCTCCAATTCTGGCTTGTGCCTTCTGTCTTTGCCTCCCGTCGTTTGCCTTTTTTGCCCTGTCCTTCTCGCCTTTTCCCCCTTCCCTTATCCCCTGCTGTGCCCCAGAACACGGCTCTCACCCTGCGTCCTGCATTCTGCACCTGTCATCTTACATATACATACTTAGCTTATCTCATCCGTCCTATCCCGTTCTCCTCTGCTCTCCTTTTGTTGTGGGCTTCCCCTGCTCACCTTCGCTTCTGGTTCACTCCTTCGACGGCTGTCTGCGGCAGCCTCCCCTTCTCATCCTTCATTCATAGTGCCAGCCCTTCATCTTCCTTCCAACACCGCTTGTTTCCTGTGGTGTGGCTCGTCTTACTTCGCACTGTTCTAGGTACCGATATATCTAAATATTTTGACCTTCACCACGTGTCGTAGACGGACAGCTCTCTTAATTTCCATGAAGTGGTACCTATTACTCGTACTTTGTATGTGACACCATCCAATTCTGCGCTTCCCCTTCTCCTTCATCTACCCAACTGTCTCGCCGTCATGCAATTCTGGCCGGAGTCGCATCCCACAGACAGCATTTGTTTGAACACATCCTCGTCCTATCTCCATGAAACACCCCAGGTCTGTGTGCCTGAACCGGTTTTGCCCATTTTGTTGGCTTGCCCTGCCTGCCGTGTAGATCGCGGCCCACACTGTGCCATGCCAGCCCCGTCTTTGCTTTTTCCTCGATCTCTGCTCCCTCCCAGCGTTGGTACTTCCGTCCAAGCACTCAAGCACAATAAGACCACCACCCCAAGCAGCGCCAGAAGCACCAAATACCACCAAAAGCCACCGACGAGAGCCATCCGAGACTCGAAAGCCACCTTAGAGCCGCTAACCACTGACCGGAAACGCCTAGCGCACGCCGTATTCCTTCGGCACCAGACGCTAAATGCCAAAATGCGACCTTGCGCCAGGGTGCCCGCAAGGGCAAGGGTGGGCTGCCGTCCGTTTGCCAGGGTTGGCGAGTTGGAAGGAGTGGTCTATTGTTCTTGCTGTGCTGTCGGGTTTCTTTCTGGCCAAGTCGTATTCCACCTCCTCGTCTTCGTGATAGAGCTAAAAACAGCGCGCCAGCGCACCGGAGAGCTCCTTCCTACAAGTACTAGTTACATAGTACTGTAGTATGTAGGATACGAGTACATGGTACGCAGTCGGTCGGTATTAGCAAATGCCTCCCATTTACACCCCCGCGCGTAACAGCTGCCCTATTCTATTTTTTCATCGCTCTCTTTTTAGCCCATTTTTAGAGTGTGCCCATTGTCTCTCTTTTTCTGTTTGAGGAAAGGACGCGCCCCGTGCTCCCACTGTTAATCGCCGCGACGCGTCTATCCGACGCGATCGATCGCAGCTTCCTTGTTGAACAAAGAACAAACGGCCGATAGAACGAGAAAAAGTAAAAATAAATAGTGAAGGCAAAAAAAAATGAGCAAAGAGAAAAAGTGAAGAGTGACAGACGCGACAAGCAAAGATCGACCCAAACAGAAAGGGCGACCCGGCCAGACCTCCCTCGTCTTCTTTCGTTCCACGCTTTCTGTTCTTTCCGCTCTTTCTGTTTTAGAGCTTTTGCTCTGTACTTTCTCGTTGCCCTTTCTTGTGTCCTTAGGCAGTCCTTTTCGTACTCGTACTTTCTATTTCCCATTCCAGTTTACCATCCTTCTGGATCTTCCCTTTTTCTCCCGTCTTTGCTTTTCTCCCGCCCCACGATCGTAGTTCCCCCCCCCCCGGCCGCCAAAGAACAAAGGTAAAAAAAAAATATCCCGGTCATTCGCCGTTTCTACCGCTGCTTCTGCTCGTTGATTCGCTTCTCCATTTCTTCGCCCTGAACTATTTTGATTTGCCGGATTTCTCGCCCCCCCTTTTAGTCCTGTCGTGCCTCTTGGTAGTGGCCCACCCCTTTTTTTATTTTCTTTTTTGGCTGGGAATTTGCGCCGAAACGCCAACACGAATGGGTGCCAACACGTAGACCAAAAAGGAAGCAAGGGAGACCAGAAAAGACGAAGCCGGAGTCGCATAGTCGCAAACTTCCCCTCCTCCTAGGGAGAGACAATACCAAACACAAATGGGCAGAAGAGGAACAAACGCGTGTGAGCAAACGCCAATCAGCAATCAGAACAGAAAGCAAAGACCGGCCAAAGAACTACGACCAACAGACGAGCCAGTGGCGCAATGGTAGGGGCCAACTCGCATGCAGGAACAGCAAGGCCGCCCTCCAAAAACAGAAGCCAAATAGGGCCCGAATAGGAACGAACAGCAAGAAAAACAGCAATCGCAAAGAACCACATACCGGGGACTGGAGGCCGCAAAGGTCGTGTGCGGTGGGTGCTGACGTGTGCGGGTGTGGGTTTTGCTGCCATTCTTGGCTTTGCCTACTCGCACCAACACCAGCCCGCCCCAGATGGTAGCTACAAAGTAGTTAGCCCCGGTGGCCTTGGTGGTACCTCGGGTCGTCCTTGTTCTCTTACGATCGCCATCCCTTGTCGTGTCGCGCCGCATCGCCAGCGCATCCAGCGCCGTGGACACCGCAACAACAATGGCGGTCGCACGGAAGCGAAAGAGGCAGACCCGCGCCAATGCGGACACCAGCAGGCTGGACACCAGCAAGCTAGACGGCCGATGCAACACCAAAGACCAGCATCGCCGCCCAACACAGACCCAGAAACATCACCGCCTTTTGATATCTGACGACACGCCGCGTCCGAAAAGGCACAAGTCGCTCCCGAAGGAGCGGAGTGTCCCGGTGCCACCCACACCTTTACCAGCACCAGCTTCTTCACATCCTTCTTTGTCTCTCTCCCCTCCTTCTGTGGGCCCTGTCGTGAAGCATGGAGTGCTGGCCCAGTACTACCCTCGCGTGTGTTCGCTGCGCGCACACCTCTTGGCCAGCCTCCCCAGCTCGTCCAGGATCAGGCGCAAGAAGCTCTCCTCCGTGGGATCGCACCCAGAGGCCAGACCTGTCGAGCTGCGGCTCAGCCGGCTGCTGGACGACGCCCTGGTCGCCTGTGCTAGTGACGGGGCTGGGAGCCAGCAGAAGGCCACCAAAACCAAAGGCAGAGACGACGACGACGACAGCAGCCGTCTGCATGAACTGCGGTTGTCCTTCTCCCAGACCAGGAAGGCAGACGAGTCTGCCGTCACCGTGTCAAACGCGGGCGAAGGCGCCTCCTCGCCGCAATCCGAGGTAGGTTCTATATTTTGTTGTAATAAGACCAAAAATAATGATATATTTTCTCATACTTCCCACGTCTTGTCCTCTCTTCCAATTGTGCAATGCATCCGTCTGCGCGTCGCAAAACACCTGTGCTCATACGCCATAGATTGTCGACTTTGCTATCTGGCTGCTCTTCCGACGAGCGAGGCTGACCACCAAAGACAAGCTGTCAAGTGGCGGCTCCAAGCGCCCCAACGAGTTCCCCAAGAACGTCCTCTGCCATGGCTTTCAACGGGGCCAGGGGCCAAGGCCCATGGACTGTGGTGCCAGCACAGAGTGCCCTTTTCCCTGTGCCAGCACCATTCCGGGCCTCTTTGCCACGAAACCTAGCCAGCACGTCCAGGCCTTGAAAGAAGCACCCTGGCCACAGCTTCTGGCTCTACTGGGTGCATCGGGTGAACAGATCATGGCCGACCTCCTGATCAGCCACTCCATCTTTCTCCCTGTCGAGGCTGGTCGTGGGAACTTTCTCCAGGTTACTGGTGAGCATCAAGAAAGGGACTGCTAGAAGCCGGAGTGAATACACGAATCATAGTAGTCTGATGATTTTGCAGGAAAACCTTTGGACGACTTGCCTTTCTTGTCTGCAGAGCGGCCCCCCAACCTACCTGCCAAGGGGGTGGATGAGAGACCGCTCTCTGACATCACGCTTGTGAGAAGCCGCATATACTATGCTCGTCCGAACGTGGCTGCGGTCGGCTCAGTGCGTTTTGGTTTGCATCATATACGTTGGTGCTTTCTAGCCCTGAAACGATGTGGGGGACATGGACGGCTAATGCAGAGGCAGACGTGCTGAACCGGCTTCCACATCGACACTATGTCAACGGCCGGGTCATCAAGCGAAAGGCCATCATCAACCACACAAACACTCTGCACACCATGATGTACATCTTCCCCAGGCAGTTTGGCCTGCACAACGTCTTCACCTCGGCCATTGACCGGTCTAAGACCACCCAAAAGTTCCCAGACTACACGCTTCGGGAAGAAGAGATTGCCGACAAGTTTGGCCCCATTGAGCAGGACGGGTCCGGAGCCAAGATCCCGGTGCCCAAACGGCTTCGTGGCTTGCCGGTTGCTCTGGTCGACAAAATGCGTATCCTGCACAGCCGGTGCTCTTATTATGCGCTTTTGCAGCGCTACTGCCCGGTATGCAGGGATTATGGTAGCGTGCTCTGAGCCAGTGGTGCAGCTATCACTGACTGTTTTCTAGGACCCTGCCAAGGTTAATCAGTATAAAGATACTGAAGAGGAACCCGAGACCGATCAGATCTCATCCGACTCCATGGAGGTGGAGGAAAGTGAAAATGCCGACAAGGAGGCTCCAACAGGGACCACCACGGAGGCTTCTGACAAAACAGTGCCAGAACCGATGGAGATCGATTGCCCGTTAGAGGCCACGGACGCCGCTAAAGGTGCTGCTAAGGATAGTATTGAGGACACGCCTATAGAAGATGCAGCAGACACTCCAAAGGAAAACACAAAGGAGACTGCAAAGGAAACACCCGAGAATGTCGAGAACGCCAATGGAAGATCGAAGGGCACGCCAAAAGATATGTCCAAGGCAACACCTGAGACACGCACAGAGACATCTAGGCTGCTGCTTGGACACACACCTAAGGATACAGAAAAGACTTCAGAGGACACTGCCAAAACAGCGACTGCCAAAACAGCTGTTGAGCCCATGAATATGTCGTCGTTAATCCACCTAGCCACGCCTCTGTCGAGAGTCTCTGCGTTTTGCCAGGCTGTCTGCAGAAACGTCATTCCCGATGACTTTTGGGGTACCGGTGAGATCCAAGAGCACAACAGGGCCATTTTTCTCAAGAAGGTGGATAACTTTGTCCGGCTGCGACGATTTGAGACAACCAACCTGCACGACCTGTTGCAGGGATTGAAGGTAAGCTCAAAGAGTAGAGGATTCTCCCACGCTTTATTCTTTTTGCTGGTTTGACACTGACGAGCTGGCCATGCACACAGGTTGCAGACATAGCGTGGCTGGCTCCGCCTGGACTGGCGGACCAGGGGAGCAAGGGCCGTGCCAAGCTGAGCCAGACTGACTTGCGCAAGCGCAAGGAGATCTTTGCCGAGTTCCTCTACTACGTCTTTGACTCGTTTTTGATCCCGCTCGTTCGCAGCCACTTTTACGTGACCGAGTCCAATGTGTATCGCAACCGCCTCTTCTTTTTCCGACACGACGTCTGGCGGCGCATCGCTGAGCCTGCTCTGGCAGACCTGAAGATCAACATGTTCGCGGAGGTCAAGCAGAAAGAAGCCTTGCAGCTCCTGTCGACGCGCGACTTGGGCTATGGGCAGGTGCGACTGCTGCCCAAACAGACGTCAATGCGTCCGATTGTGAACCTACGGCGGCGGGGGCCCAAGCAAGGGGCAGGAGATGGACGCCTGACGGCGAGCATCAACACAATCCTAGCCCCCGTCCAGACAATGCTCAAGCTGGAGATGGTAAGCACGTGCTCTCCTTGTGCTCTTGCACATCGTCTCTGCTCTACTTTTGTGATTGTCTTTCTAACAACACTACAGAAAGAGCATCCGGAACGACTGGGCTCGTCTTTGTTCTCTCTCAGTGGCGTGTACGCTCGCCTCAAGGAATTCAAGCAGCAGCATAAAGGACGCAAGGGACAGACCTTTTATTTTGCCAAGGTGGACGTCAAGTCGGCCTTCGACACCATCCCGCAGCAGGCCATGGTCGACCTAATATGCCAGCTGCCCACACACGAGCGGTACCACGTCGACAAGTACGCGGAAGTTGGGGCGCCCAAGAAGGAAGCCCTGCGTGCGGTGCCGTCACGACACTGGCAATTTGTAGCCAAACCAGGCACCGACGGGTCAGGATTCTACGACAGCGTAGAGAACGACTTTGGTCGCAAGCGCAATAACACGGTGTTTGTGGACAAAGCGTTCCGGCGAACATGGGAAGCAGAGTTGCTCGTGTCGCTGGCTGCGACGCACATTCGACAGAACCTAGTCAAGATTGGCAAAAAGTTCTACCGGCAGAAGAAGGGCATTCCTCAGGGGTCGGTGCTGTCATCGCTGCTGTGCAACTACTTTTACGCGGATCTCGAGGCAAAGGAGCTCTCATTCCTTCGGGGAGAAGAGAACAAAGACGACAAGGGCGAAGATGAGGCTGGTGAAGAAAACGAGGAAAGAAAGAACAAAACAGGCGAGACCAGCAAGGACAAGGACCACTTGTTGCTGCGTCTGATTGACGACTTCTTGCTGATCACAACGAACCGAGACAAGGCGGCACGGTTTGTAGAGGTGATGCAGCGGGGCCAGCCACGGTACGGAGTGACGGTCAACCCGGCGAAGAGCCTGGTCAACTTTGACTTGCAAGTAGACAGAGCGGCGGTGCCAAGACTGCAATCTGGGGCGCTGTTCCCCTACTGCGGCACGCTGATTAACTGCGCGACGCTGGACATCACGCGGGACCGGACGTCGAAAGACCAGTGTGAGTAGGAGAAGAACAAGAAAGCGACAATGGGAAGAGCCAGGCTAACAGGCACAGCCGTCTTCAACTCTTTGACCGTGGAGTATTCTCGTACGCCAGGGTACCACTTCAAGAGAAAGGTGTTTGGTAAGTGGAATAGCGTCCTCCTGCCACGAGAAGGAGACCAGGTCTGACAGCTCTCTCTCCCCCAGGCTTCTTGAAAACACAGTCTCAGTTCATGTTCTTTGACACGTCGCACAACTCCATGCGGACGACACTGCAGAACCTGCAAGGGGCGTTTGCGGAGACGGCCACCAAGATGTGGGCGTATGCGCGGTGTCTGCCCAAGGGCAGGCGGCCGAGCGCGCAGCTGACAATTGGTATGTGGCGAGCAAGATCCATAGTGAAGGAGAGGCAGTGCCATGCTAACTCTGCCAGCCACCATTCATGAATTGGCGAATACGGGGTATTCCATGCTCCTTGCCAGCAACAAGAAGCGGGCGGAGAGCGTGGGTAGCAGCGAAAGCACTAGTAATGGCGACGGCAGCAACAGCAACAATGGCACCAGCAAGAAAGCACCTGTCTCAATTAACAGGACACAGCTCACTTGGCTGGTGCTGCATGCGTTCCTGCAAGTGCTGCGGCGGAAGCAGACTGGATATGTAGAAGTAGTCCGCTGGCTGCGTTTGGAGATTCAGCAGTTGAAGGGACGAAAAGATCTGCGGTTGCCGAGGCAATTTATGGAGATGTGAGTGGCAAGAGTCGGTGTTTTCAGCCCATTTATTTGTTTTTGTTCTATGCTCTCTTGTGTATGTATGTATACCAGGAGAAATCTAGGGAGATCTAAAAAGGGCCAAGAGATGTCAGAGATACCCAAGATAGAAATAATGCCCAGACAAGGTATATACCGGAAACTCCATCTGAACTGAACTGCGATGCCAACCAGGAAAACAAAGCCGTTTTTGTATCTATCCCGTCATGAGACATAAGACGTGAGAATGAAAAGAGATCAACGAACAGGGAAACTCGAACCCTAAAAAAACAAGGCCATGCGGCAATAGAAGAAGAATGCACAGAATACAACGAGACATGGCTGAACATGTAGAGTGCATATCCAAAAGACAGATCATTTTGGGGCCGTAAAAAGGAAAACCTACGAGGGAGAAGAAGACAAATGAAAATGAAAAAAGAAGAAAAAAGAAGCAGGAAAGAAAAGAAAAGAAGAAAAGAAGAAAAGAAGAAAAGAAGAAAAGAAGAAAAGAAGAAAAGAAGAAAAAAAAACGAACAGAGAAAAAAAAAGGGGGGGAAGAAAACAAGCAATTGAACAGACAAGCATCCAACAGACAAGGAGACCAAGCAAACTACAACGCCAGTCCACTCTGCCACCAGTGCTCGCCCCGGTACCAGTAGACATAGTCATCGGCGTACCACCGCAAGGCAGCCTGGCCGGCGCGGCTGCTGCCGAACGGGCTGACGACGGGCGCCAGAGGCGTGTCGCCGCGGCAGAAGAAGACATAGCGGACGACCGAGAAGGGCACGGGCTCGTACAGCCACAGGCCGGCGCGGGCCATGTCGTCGAGGATCCAGTAGGCCGTCGCCCACAGCCAGACAAAGGCAAAGACGACATGGCCGGCCATGCGCAGAGACCGCTGGGGTAGGGGGGGCCGTGTGGGCCGTGTGGGCCGTGTTGGACAAGCGGCGGCGGCGACGGTAGCGGCCAAGGCGACCAGCCCGTGGGCCAAGGCATCCTCGACGACCAGGCCGACGCCCGACAGCAGGAAAAACACGGCCGGGCGGTACCAGCGGGCGTGGCCGGACAGGGCGGTCACATGGGCGGCGGCGTGCAGCAGCGCCGACTGGCCAAAGGCGAGCAGGAGGGCGAGCAGGCGCGTGGCGGCCGACTTTTGCTGCCAGCGGCGGCGCAGCCACTGCATGGGCGCGACAAAGCCGACGCGGAAGGACTGGTGCCAGGCGGCGCCCCAGAAGCCGGCCAGGCCGCTGTGGAGCACGTGCGCAAAGCTGCCAAAGATGGACGGCAGGGCCCAGAGCTCGGCGCCCGGCATGCCGCGCGGGCGGCCCAGCCAGAGGAGGGGGGTGCAGTGGCCGAGCAGGAGCAGCTGGAGCAGCTGCAGGCCGGAGAGGATGAAGACGAGGGCGCCCAGCATGCCGGCGGCGCCGAGGAAGACGCGGTAGGAGTAGAGGGCGACGGCGGGCCACTGGTAGAGGCGGTCCAGAAAGGGGGGCATGGCGAAGAGCTCGGGGGGCGGCGGGGGGTGGTCGGGGTGTCCGCGGGCGTGGACGTAGGAGGAGGTGGGATAGGCGTCGATCTGGGCGGACCAGGGGCGGTAGGGCTGGGGCGGGGGGCCGAGGACGAAGAAGGGGTCGAGGGTCATGAGGACGGCGCAGAGGTCGAGGACGGCGTAGCCGCCGAGGATGGCGAGGAGGCGGGCGGCGAGAAAGGCGCGGTAGGTCGGGTAGCGGCGGAAGCCGGCCCAGGAGGTGAGGGGGATGGCGGCGAGATCGACGGCGGGGAAGGAGGAGGACCCTCCAGGCGAGGTGGTAGCCGAGGAAGCAACATCCTGGGTGTCTTTCGGCGAGGCGGCAGCCGAGGACCCTTCAGGCGAGGCGGCAGGCGAGGACCCCGAGGAGACCAAAGAAGGCCTGGGAAAGTGTGGGATCTGGGTGATGGCAAAGTTCCAGCCGGCGCCGCGCCAGGCGAGACAGAGGTCGAGGGACCAGCCGAGGCGCACGAGGAAGGACTCGTGGGCCGGGAAGAACTGCCAGTAGTACTCGTGGGTCTGGAGAGAGCGGGTGACGTCGGTGTCGACGACAAAGGGGTGGGCGTCTCGCGAGGCGTCCGCGGAGGCGTCCGTGGAGGAGGCTGCGGCTGAGAGTGTTGGTGAGACGGTGGACGGGACGGCGGACGGGACGGCGGATCGTGATCGTTGGGTCAGACCGTCCTTGGTCGCGTCTGAGGGGGCCGACGAGGAGGACGAGCCGTTGGCCGAGCCCGTGGTCATGCCATGGGGGGGAGGGGAAGCTGGGCCTGACCCAGGGCCCAGCCCAGGGTCGCCCGGGTCGCCCGGGACGCCGGAGACGCCGGGGACCCATTCCTGGTCGACCTCTGTGCTCCTCCGCCTTCTCCTCGCTACCTGCGCCGCGTCCCGCTGCACATCCTTCCACACCAGCACCACCAGCGCCCACATGGCGCCCCACGTGGCCGCCACGCCGGTGCAGTAGGCGAACGCGGCATTGAGGCTCGACGTGCGCGCCCCGTCCGCGAGGGAGACGGCCAGGTCGACGTGCAGAGCGGCCACGAGCGCGGCCATGAGCGCGTTCAGGGTCTGCTGTCGGCGTCCGGCCGGCTGCGGGATGGCCAGGTAGACGGCCGGCAGGAGGACGCTCGGGATGGCGGCCCAGGGGAGGACGAGGCGGCGGGCGGAGCCGTCGGCGAAAGCGGCACGGACGGCCCCGCGAAGGACGCCGCGCTGGTAGTCGGCGAGGGTGGTAGCCATTGGGGAGGGTGAATGGGAAGGATGAAAGGCGAAGAATCCAGGCGGAGAATCCAGGCGAGGTGAAGGGCGGGTGAAAGGCGGGTGAAAGGCGGGCGAAGAGGCGAAAGAGAGGATTGTGAAGAACAAAGGAAAAAGGGGGGAGAGAGAGAGAGAGAGAGAAGGGCGTCTCGACAAGTGAGGGTGAACACAAAAGCCACAAAGGGATCGTGCCGTCTTGCGTGTTTCCCGACCAAGCTGGTGTGAGGCTGAAAGCCAAAGTTTGGACGGAGGCTGGAAAAGGACTCAGCGTGCACTAGTTCAAGCGGCTACTGAGAGAAAACGGCAGGAGCGGCCGGGAGAGGTGTAACTATATCGTATACACTACACAAACAAGGCAGGAGACACTTCCAGGGCCACGTCCCGCGCCACGTCCCCGTGACTGGCCACTGCTGCTGCCTGCGACACGAGAGCCGGAGACGCCGTTGCTCATTCCCGTTCTCTCACGTTCGTTGCTGTCTGTTCCACCGGCATGGGCCGGTGCCACGCCAAACTAGCCGGCGTGCTGCCCGAAACGGAATGCAACCTGCCCCCCCCAAATCAAGTAAAATCATTTGTGTCCAGCGGGCTTCAGTGACGTCACATTTTGTGCAACCACCAAAAAGAACAAAGGGCTTTGTTCAGCATCTGCCAATGTGGGGGATTTTGTATTTTTGTATTTTTGTACTTTTTTTGGTTTCCTCATTTCAATCGTTTACCTATTAGTAGTTCATTTCTTTCGTCTGGTCGTGTTTCCCTTGGAACTCGTGGCTGCTTCCTTCCACCTCGAAGAGTCCTATTCTCGGTCTGGCAACCTTTTCTCAATGCTCTTCTGTTTTCTCTTGTCCCTTCTCATTTCTCTTCTGTCTCCCTTCTCCTTGCCTCCCTTCTCCTTCGTCTCCCTTCATTCCACCTCTACAGCCTCGCCTACCATGATCGTCGGATACTGTCCGTCCCGCGTCATCCTCTCTCCCTCCCCTCCTCCCACCACCGCCGCCGCCCCGTCGTGCCCCATGTGCGTCCCAAAAAACACCTTCCCGTCAAACCGCCGCGTCTTCGTCAGCGTCACAAACGGCTCGTCGCCCTTCTCCCCCGTCTCCTGGTTGATGCACACCATGTGGCACCGTCGGCACGCCCCCAGCATCTTGAACGCCTGCTGCCCAATCCGCAGCCGCGACCACCCGTCTTCCGCATAGGCCAAGGCCATCGACGTGTTTTGTTCGCTGTCGTTCGCGCCCTCCTCTGCGCGCGAGTCGATCACCACGTTGGCTCGGAACACGTCTGCCGGTACATCGTCCACGCTGGCCCCGTTCTCCTGCCGGATCGCCGCATTCAAGGCTCGCAGACTCGCCATGTGGATCGCCAAGATCGGACTCTCATTGGACAGCAAAATCCGGCGTCCTGGGCCTTCTGTTTGGTTCCTCCCTTCCTCTCTTTGTCTCCTCGCTTCGCTCGTCTCATCTTTTTGTTTCCTCGCTTCGCTCCCTTCGCTCGCTTCGCTCGTGCTCTTCTCCGAGTCCGACTCGGGCGGCGACGGCAAGTCTCCCTTCCTGACGGCCCTCTTCACCGCCGCCGCCGCCTGGTATCGCTGCAGGTGCGCCTTGGCATGCCGCATGCTTTTCCCCTGACCCCCAGGCGGGAACCGCGCCAAAACGCAGGGCACCCCGAGCGCTCTCGTAAAAAAGTCGTTGACCGTCGACGACGTGTACACCTGGGCGGCAATCTCCTCACCGCACACCCTGGACGCTCGTGACCGGCCTCGGGTCGTAGTAGCAGCAGCAGTAATTGGACCGGCCTGAATGTTGTTGTTGTTGTTGTTGTTGTTGTTGTTGTTGTTACCAATACTACCACCATCCTTAAACATGCCTGGATTGTCCGACAGGGGAACACATATATCTTCTTCTTCCCCTCCCGGCTTCCCGGCATACCTCACCCGCAGCACTCCTTGCGCAAAATCCAGCTGCGGCCGCACCAGCACCATCTGCGGGAACTGCTTCTGGCTCAGCGCCCGGCCCGTACCCCGGTGCACCAGGCACCACTCGCGGTCCCATGCTAGGCCCTCGGGCCGCACTTCCCATCGGCGTCCAGCGGGCACGCGGAACGCACCACAGCTCTTAATGGGGTAGACGTTGATGCTGGAGACGTAGAAGGGAGACGAAGGAGAGGAGAGGGGGGACGATGATGGAGTAGGAAGATCGGTGGGAAGGGCGGACACAGCCGGCACTGCCGAAACGGCTGCCACCGCTGGCACATCCTCCCTGTAAAACTCATCCACAAAGGCCACAAACCGGTCCACGTCGGCTGCCACGCTCATCGCCCCCAGGCTCACCCGGATCACACCCGTCGGCTTGCCCGACACGATGTCGTCCCCGCCGTCGTCCCCGCCGCCGCACCGCAGCCCCGACGAAAAGTTGCGCCGCATCTCCCACGGCTCCAGGTCCAGCGCGGAGGCCACCCCGCCCGGGTTGCACACCCCGCCCGTGCGCACGTGGAAGCCCTTGAGATTGGCCAGCTTGTCGAACTCGACAAGGCTGACCCATGCGCCCCGGGCATTGGATAGGTTGAACGCGATGGTGGGGCCGGGCGCGCCTGGAGAAGGAGAAGAAGCTCCTGCGGAGGTTCCCGAAGAGGCCCCTGGAGAGGTCCCCCCTGAAAAAGGCCCCGGAGAGTAGATCGTACACACGGATGACCCATTCCCGTGCTTCAGGCGGGCCAGGCCCTGGCGCAGCCTCCGTGCCAGCACGCCCGTGTGCTGCGCCACGGCCGCCATCGACCCAAAGAGGGCCGCGTGCGTGTCCATGGCCGCCTGCAGCGCCAGGATGCTGTGCACCGGCAGCGTCCCGTCCTCGAGGCGGTCGTGCAGCGACCCGTCCGACTTGGGCGCGTGCCACTGCTCGCGCGCCGCGCACACCACCATGTCGACGGTGCCGCCGCCAAAGTAGCGGCGGGCGTCAAACACGCTCTCGGCCGTGCGGCGGACGATGAGCGCGCCCAAGTCCGGGAAGCCAAAGATCTTGTAGAAGCTGACCACGGTGAAGTCGGGTGCCGTGGCGGGGTCCTCGAGACAGCAGCCGAGGGGCGACGTAGCCGCCAGCGCGGCCGCATCGAGGAGCGTGTACGCGTATGGAGGGAGAGCAGGAGAGTCTGCGGTATGGAAGACAAGTGTCGTCGCTCTCCTCCGTATCCGGTCCGACCACGACAGGGGGAACCGCCGGCCGTCCATATTGGACTGGGCCGGGTAGGCAAACAAGAGGGGGGTCTCGACAGACCCTGTGGTCGTGGGGCCGGCCAGCCCTCTCGGCATCCCGTCCGGCATCGCCGCCCCGTCGGCCCAGGCCTCTACCTGCTCCGACGTCAGACACACGCTCTGCCGGGCCTCCTCGCGCACGCCCACCAGGCTGGTGTGGCAGCACTGGTGGTAGGCGTACCGGAAGCCGTGCTCCTGGGACCGCATGGCCTCGGCCACGAGCTTGATCCCGGCCGTGGCATTGGCCACAAACACCAGGTCAAACTCGGCCGGGTCGGCACCGAAAAACTGCAGGGCGCGCACCCGGACGTCTTCGACAAGGGTGGACGCGGTCTGGGACGACAGCGACGCAGCATGCGGGTTACCGAGCAGAGAGGCCGTCATATCGTGGGCAAAGCGGTCGACAAGCGACCGGCTGTAGAGGGTGGTGCCGGCATGGTCGAGGTAGACGTTGTCTAGGGAGAACAGAACACAAAACTATCAGAGAATATCAGACAGCATCTCAAATGGCCAATTGTCGTGACAGAACATCACAACAGGACATCATGGCAGGGCANGGACGACAGCGACGCAGCATGCGGGTTACCGAGCAGAGAGGCCGTCATATCGTGGGCAAAGCGGTCGACAAGCGACCGGCTGTAGAGGGTGGTGCGGGGGGGGGGGGGGTAGGGGGGGTAGAGTTAGAACAGAACACAAAACTATCAGAGAATATCAGACAGCATCTCAAATGGCCAATTGTCGTGACAGAACATCACAACAGGACATCATGGCAGGGCATCATCATAAAACACCAAGGCAGGGCAAGGCAGTCACACCCGGAAAAGACTCACCCCTCAACATGGGATACTCCTCAGCACGAAAGGCCTCAACTTGGCCATTGTAGCCCACCAGGCCATCCATGCTTGCCCGCACCTTGGCTGGCGGATGTGCTGGGGTCACTCGCCCGCGCCGTCACCGACTCCGGAAGCGGAGGGTTTGTTTGGTCGCACCACCAGACCAAATGCCGGCCGAATCCTCAATTCTGGCAGTCAGAGATATTCCGAGGCCAATTGAACTGTCTTTGAGCCTCTTGCGTGTTGTGTTTTGTCACTGTCTTCGCCGTGGTCTTGGAGATCGGATATCAGGCCAGGATGTCTGGTATAACAGTAAGATACCCAACTAATAATATATCATCCACCAGTCGGACAAGTGAGATTGGTAAGACAAGAATCCTCGTAAACCTCCCAAGGAAGGGATGAACCAAATGAGCGAGTAAAAGGGAGGTGCGGAGAAGGAAAGAAGTCAGAAAACAGAAGAAACGGAGAGGAACCAAAAAGAGAAACAATGTCGTGACCAGAAGGACGACCGTTAAACGTCGTTATCTAAGTGCCTGTCAAGTGCCTGCCGCCGCTGGCTTTGCCCCTTGGCATATCGTCAATTGGCCTGGTAATTGGGCACTTCTCGCTGGCCCAGGCGGGGGAGAGGACGCTAACTCGTCCGGAGTTCGCCTTCCTCCACTGGCCTGGAGGGCACTGCGACATAGCGCTACACGGCACTCGTACTACACCATTACCACCATTCAGCGAGAGGAGGTGGTATGGATCGATCTGGTTGGCATGCAAGGGCGCTATGACGGAAAGATGACCTAGATCTGTGGCTGGTGCACTAGCCACAGTTGTGGTGGCCACAGTTGTGGTGGCCACAGTTGTGGTGGCCGCAGCACGTTTTGGCCCAGTTGTACTACTATTATGTAACTAGTTAGTTAGTCAGTGGTCAGCCGCAACACACGTCGTCGCCCAGCGCCGGTGGGCCTGTGCACCCGCGCGTGCACGCGTCTTCTGCCCAGGAATCGCGGTCGCGTATAGTGGTTCCCCCAATTTGGACTCGCGCTTTTCCCTTCTCATCCACTCCCTTGTGCCTTGACTTAATTTCTTAATTGCTCTCGTTCTTCGTTCCTTCTTTTTACTTTTGGCATGCACGCTTCATTTCTCACTGCTCTTCTCGCACATACCCAAGCATTCTGAGCACATCCCGTTCCTCCTTCCGCTTGACGAGCAACATTGTCGTTCTCTCTTTCTAGTTTCCAATCATCGTCAATCATCGTCCTTTCCTCCTTTATAGACAACAACCCTTACAACAATCATAATGGCTCTTTCCTCGCTCGGAAAGCGGACTCGCGCTCATCAAGGTAAGGGCTTCTCTTCTTCTTCCTCCTCTTCTTCTCCATCCTCAGCATCTTCGTCCAGCTGCATCCAGCGTCTTCGATCTCCGGCGCTAATCCCATCCAGAGTCCGATCTGCCCCTGAAGCGCCCGCGACGCCAGACACGCAGCTTCGTGGTGATCAACGACGAAAACCAGGACCCTGAAAATGTTTCCTTTGCGGATGCACTCGCTGTCGACGTTTCCGAGACGCCGTCCAAGTCGCGGAGACATGCCTCGTCTGTGTCGTCGTCCGTCTCATCGTCGCCTCTCAAATCATCCCCCCTGAAGCAGCAGTCGTCGCCAACAAAAACGCCCCTGACACCATCCACGCCGAGATTCCGGAATGGACTGGCCAGCACCAAGGCAGTGGCTTCAGCTGCCACGACACCCCGGACGCCACCATTGACACCTGTTACTCCTCGCCACCGGGTCATGTCCGCCGGCAAACTTTCGCGACGAATGACACCGCACGGGCCCAACACGCCTACCACGCCTGCTGGATGCCAGACCATCTACCACAAGGCCAGACAACTGTTCTCGCGGAGCGCCGGAGCCGGCACACTGATTGGACGCGAAGAGGAGCGTTCTCGGCTACAGAGCTTTCTTCGCAGCAACTGCGAAAACACAAAGGCCGCCAAAGACGGCAACGGATGTCTCTATGTCAGCGGCCCGCCCGGCACGGGCAAGAGCGCCATGGTCAACGAGGTGACGGAAGAGACGTGCGCCGAGCTGCCCGGCGTGCGCAAGGCCTACATCAACTGCATGAGCATTCGGTCTTCCAACGACCTGTACAACACACTCCTGCGTCTCCTGGCGGGCCAGGGCGCAGACGACGACGACAACGACGACGACTGCCAAATCATGGCCGATGTGAATGAGACGGATGCGATCAACACCCTGCAGGCCATGTTTGTGCCAAAGAAGAAGGCAGGACGGCCAGCTCCAGCCACTACCTACCTGGTTGTTCTGGACGAGATCGACCACATCCTCACGCTGGACCTGGAGAGTCTGTACCGCGTGCTCGGCTGGTCGATGACCAAGGCATCTCGGCTGGTGCTGGTGGGCATTGCCAACGCGCTCGACCTGACGGATCGGTTTCTGCCTCGTCTCAAGGCCCGCAACCTGCAGCCGGAGCTGCTCCCGTTCCTGCCATACACGGCACCGCAAATCAAGAACATTGTCATGACGCGTCTGCGGAGCCTGGTCCCAGCAGATTCTTCTACGACGGAGGCCAACTTCCTTCCTTTCTTCCATCCCGTGGCCATTGAGCTGTGTTCGCGCAAGGTGGCCAGCCAAACAGGCGACCTCCGCAAGGCCTTTGAGATTCTGCGGCGCGCTCTAGACCTGGTAGAGGCCGAGGCCAAGGAGAAGTGCATGAGCGAGGCCCGTGATGAGGCGGCCGGGCAACAGGCATCATCGGCAACCGCCACGTCACCAACCAAGAAGCGGCCCCTGGGCGAGAACATGAACCTGGCTTCCTCATCCCCGACCAGGCCTGTTGGCACACTGCCGTCGCCGTCGACTATCCTGTCGGCATGGGCAAAGAGCCTGACGATCGAGTCGGCACCGCGGGTGTCGATTGGACACCTGAACAAGGTGACGGCAGCGGCGTTTGGCAATGGCGCCCAGCAGCGTCTCCGCGGGTTGAACCTGCAGCAGAAGGCGGCGCTCTGTGCTCTGATGGCGCTGGAGAAGTGGAATCGGGAGTCGCATGCACAGCAGATGCAGAAGACGGGCGTTCCGGCCAAGCTGTCGAAGCTGGGCAAGGGCGCCAAGGTGTCCGGAGCTGGGCAAGCAGGGTCGCCAGCGGCCAAGGGACTGCGGGCAGGCGCGAGTGCAGCGCCGACGATCAAGATGCTGTTCGACACGTACTGCCGGATGTGCAAGCGGGACGCTGTGTTGCACCCTCTGTCGAGCTCCGAGTTCCGCGAGGTGGTGGGCAGCCTAGAGACGCTGTCGCTGGTGACGGCCGTGGACGGGCGGACGGGGTCGTTTGCGGTCCTTCAGACGACGCCGGGCAGCGGCAGCGGTGGACGTCGGCGACGCGGTGCTGGAGCCGCGGGAGAGACCACGGGCGTGTTGGCCGGGGATGAGAAGCAGGTGGCGAGCTGTGTGGGCGAGAAGGAGCTGCAGCAGGCGCTGGAGGGGGCTGGGGCGGACATTCTACGGAGCATTCTCAGCGGCGAAGTGTTGGATTAGAGAAGGGGGCGGGGGCGGAGAGCATTATGGGCGAACATTGACCTGCAATGGACTGCATTGAGTACTTTGGCGTATTGTATATCCGCTGTCTTTTTTTTTCCCCTTCTGCTGCATTGGCTTGCGTTGCATCTGCATTTTGGGGTGTGTCCATATAAAACTAGCATTGGTGTTTCTGGGTGTTCGTGTAAAGCAGATATACATAGTACGAGACAAAATAAAGAGTCATAGGAAGCTCACAGAGTCACGGGGTCCAAACGAGTGGAAAACGTCTTCAATTTATTTTCTGGGACTGTCCTCCCCATTTGAACAAGGTTCATTGATCCCTTTTGCTTTTGTTTTGTCCCTTTTCTCTTCACACCGGTTGCCAAGGAAGCCAAGTGAAGCCAAGTTTGCAGGCCAAGAACGGCCAAGGCTGGACAGTGTGGGATTGTGGATTTGCACAAAAAAAAAAAAGAAAAAAAAGATTGGAGATTGGAGATTGTAGATTGAGATGTTACGAGAACAAGGAGAACAAAAAGAACAAATGGCCATTCCTTGAGCTGGGGCTGCGTAACCTCAAGGGTCTTGGGGATATGTGTCGCCGGCGTGGTGTGGATGAGACGTATATCAAACAGGCAAAAGCGGAGGCTCTGCTGGCAGAGTGTCTGAGCTAACACGACAAGAAGTTGTACGAGCAGGAGTACTTCGTCAATGACGGCATAGTTTAGTTATGTGCCTGCGATCTGGACCGAAAAAGAAAAAAGAAAGACGGCCGAGCACGTGTCCACAACGCAAGTTCCCGTTCCCGCCTTGGGACGATCTGCTTGTCTTGGAATCCGCAACGGGAGTGGTCTGTTGGTTCTTTTTTCTCTCCTCTTGTTCTGTTGGTTTTCTCGGCAATGAAACGTTCACTGCTGTCGACTCCAGCCCCTTGTGTCTGTGTCCCCTCTATTTCTGTATTCCTGTATACTTTCCCCATTGTGAGGTACTACAAAGTCCGGCATCCTCCCCCGGTTGAACCCTTTGACCTCCCACGGCTTTGCTCGTGGCAGAAAACTGCTTTTGATTGTCTCATTTTTTGTGTGACGTTTCTGCTCAACCAGGCACACTCGACGGGGATGCGTACCGCTTCGTAGACAGCACACGACGTCACTCTGCATCGTTTCACTATTGTATCCGTCTGGCCAGCAATAGCCGAGACTGTCTGACTACTACTATGGTATATGAGCTTCTGTTGGCCAGCTAGGCTGCTTCTGTAATAGATAAAGAGAGGTTTAATATCAGCGAAGACAACGCAGCACGGGGAATTCCGCCAAACACCCGCGCATCCGGAGAGAACAGAAGAGCGCCGAACAAGGAGGGGCCACGTGTAAAAATAAAAAATAAAAGGAAAATTTTAGTTCGCTGCGGGTGACTGGCAAGCAGAGAAGAAGTTCCTGTCCCTTTTTTTTTTTTTTGTTGGGACCGGCCTTTCCCTTTTTATTCTTTTTCATTCTTTCGCCCCTCTTCCTATAGTTGTTCATTCTTCTTTGCAGATACCCTACATTAGTAATCTCTCCCTGTGGAAGAGATCCAGTGCATACAGGTCCTTTTCCCACCTGGAGAACCCAATATTGATATGAGCCCCTCTTGTCCGTGTCCAGGCCGGTGTGCCCAAGGATGATGCGGCGCCTTGCCAAAGGGCGCGCACACGAGCTGAAGTCGATGGACACCGGGAGCGAGTCGTCCCGGGACCAGGTTGATGTCGTTTGTGCTTCACGGTAGAGATGGCTTATTTTGTCCAAACGCGGCTAGGCGCGCCCGCGTGTGGTGCCCCTCCGCGAGCTTGGCCCAACGGCATGAGCAGCCTTTTCTTTGGGGGTGCATGACTGCCATGAAATGGAGGCACCCGACGTATAGGACATTGCCATTCCAGTAGTCATCGGGGGGTTAAGATGGCAGGTTGGCAGACGGGTCGTAGGCTTGGGAAGACGACGGCATCGCCTATCTTCTGGACCAGGCCGCGGATGTTGCCCAGCTTCAAATCGATCACCTTTTCCCAAAGGACCCAGCATGCCTGCCCTGGTGGATGCCCTGTCATCACAGGCCATGTTTGCCCTCGCCAAGCGGGTGGCAATGAAGAAAACATGGGCGGCCCTGGACCGACGGCAAGCAAGATGAAGCCGAATGCGGCAGCTCGAAATGCAGCATGCAGCGGGACTTGAAATGGTCTCTGGGGTCCGTGAACTACAGCCACGGCACTACGAGTGAGGAATCCTCTGGCGATGGTTCGGTAATCTTGGCGCTTTCCTTCAATGGAAGATGGCCACCTTTCAGGCTGTGGGAGCTATCAAGAGCTATTGGTTGGCTGTTGTTGGAGTTCAGGGGTATATGAAGTTCCTGTCAGGAAATGATGGAGCGCTATCTACGGTGTGTATAAAAATGCCTCCGTTTTGCGCTCACTCAGTCCGTGTTAATGAAACCTGGTATGTAGTTAGAGCGTCGAATTGCCCCCCCAGCCTCAGCTGCTGCTGACGCAGACGCCTCCAACACAGCCACAGAAGGTCCCCAAGTGCTCGTTCTCTGGGTGATTTCAGTTGTGGAGCCCTTCCCCGAGCGCTCCTTCCTCTGTGATTGCCCATGGGCCTTAGCCAGACCCTCTAGACCCTCCAGGCCCATGCCGATTCTGTTATCGGTCCCCACATGGCATTGCGACGACACCTGCACCACCTCCGCTCTGCTCCTCTAACTCTCTCTTCCCAGCGGGCTTCTGGCTTTTGAGGGTCCCCGAGACACAAAACACAAACAAACCCCAAACCCGAGTGCCCCTGGACGCTGTTTCTCCCCGACCGGCACCCCCAGATTCGTCTTTGACATTTCTTTGTTTTTTGCCGCCCCCCCCTCTCCCTGACGGCCAAGAGACAGCAGCCACGCGGAGTCTCCAACAAAGTCCACCCAAAAAAAGAGCCACCCCAGAGGACACCCCCCCAAAAACAAAGGGCACCCGACTGAGGTGAACCACCTGAAAACCGGAAAACACCACCCAGCAAAACAAGACACGGCAGATAAACACTTGGCTGTCTTCCTCTCTCTTTCCCTCTCTCTGGTCCTTCTCACCCTCTAATCGTATGACGGCGAAACTCGAAAAATCCGCTTTCTCCCCCCCCCGAGACACTGTGCCTGCGAGGCCAAGAGCGAGCGCGAGACTGGACCTAGATCGGGGGAGGCCTGGGGTCTGCAGGGGGACAGAGGACCGCGCAAGCACCGGCCGCTGGGACGCGTGAAAGGGACAGGCCGCCTCATGGACGCCGCGAGCTCGCCGTCGTCGCCGCCGCCTGTCGCTCGCGGGGCCGGCCAGGCGACGGCGGGGGAGCAGGCAGCAGCGAGGGCGGGCGACGCAGGGGGAAGGAGCGAGGGGGTCGTGCCTTCTTCCTCGGCTGAAGCATACCCGCGACCGCCAGCATCGCAGCCACCACAGCCAGCAGCGCCACAGCCGGCATCGCCGCAGCCTCCGTCTCCGTCTCCGTCTCAGCCAGCACCTCAACCAGCACCACAACCACCGCCACCCCACCCGACGCCCCCGACACCTTCCACGGCCCCCCGCCGGCGCTCCTTCTTCTCCCGCTTCGCCTTCCGTCCCCACGCCCGCACCATTGCCGACTTCCACATCCGCCCTGCCGAGCCGCACCGCAAGTATGTGGCCGGCGACCACGTCCTCGGCCACGTCGTCCTCGCCGTCGTCAAGCCCCTGCGCATCACCCACCTGACCGTCTCCCTGCGCGGCCTCGTCCGCGTCTTCAAAGACCCCGCCGCTGCGGCTGCCGCCGTGCCCACCGACACCGCCTCCGACGCGACACCCGGCCGCCACGGCGCGTCGTCCCTGTCGGCCTCCTTTTCTTCGTCCTCGCCCTCGGGCTCCTTCTCGTCGTCGTCCTACCTCGGCAACGGCCACGCCATCCTGTTCCGCGACGAGCTCGTCCTCAGCGGCACCGGCCGGCTGGAGCCCGGCAAGTACGAGTTTGGCTTTGATCTGATCTTTCCCGAACAAGCTTTGCCAAGCAGTATTGATGTAGGTCATCCTTTTTTTTTTTCTCTTTCTTTTTCCTAACCAACATCCCCCCCCCCCCCCCTTCTCTGTTTCTTCTTATACGTTGTTCAAGCTTCTTTTCGTCTAATAACCCGCCCCTCCTCGCCAGTTTGAGCGTGGATCGATCTCTTACCTCATCACCGCCACCCTCACCCGACCAACCGCCGTCGCCCCTGTCCAGTCCTGCGAGCGCAAAGTCTACCTCGTCGACCCCGTCGATATCGGTGCCGTCTCCAAGCCGCGGCCGCGCACCATCTCGCTCGAGCCCATCTCCAAGAGGTCGCGTAAGCGCAAGATCATCGTCACCCAGCGTCCCCCAGCCACGACAACAGCATCGTCCCAACCGCAGTCCCAGAATGTCCCGGGTCCCTACCAGGGCGGTGCCGTCCCCCGCTCGTCTACTTCGGCTGCCTCTGCGGGCGACGGCGCTGTCTCCGACCGAGGATCCATGCGCGGCAGCAGCCACGAAATGCAGATCGACAGTTCGGTCGCAGCGGCGTTGTCCGTCGACGACCAGCAGCAGCAGCAGCAGCAGCAGACGCACGAAGGCACCCTGGCCCAAGGTCCCAACCAATCGCAAGTGCAGTTTCAGATCCAATCACACCCGAGGAGCCCTGTCCCCACCGACATTCGCAGCGAGTTCAGCGCCGACAGCGTCGCCAGCGGAGGCACCAGCTTGAGCGGCCGTGGAGGAAGCGGGAGTGGAAGCGGCAGCGTGGCCGCTGGGGGAGGCGGCGGCAGCGGCGGCGGCGCTGGTGGCGGGTTCGGCAGCGAATCCGCCCACTCGGGTCGCATGCGTCTGGCCAGTCCGTCCGGGTCCCAGGCCGGCAGCGTGGCCGTTGGGCCCCGGCAAGGCACTGGCGGGCCGGGCAGCAATGCTAGCGGCGGCGTGGACGAGCGGACCATCACGGCGACCATTGAGCTGCTCAAGGGCGGTTGCTTGCCGGGCGAGGTTGTGAGCGTCAAGATTGCCATCCAGCACGTCAAGCGCATCAAGAGCTTGCATGGTGTTGTCGTCACGCTGTACCGCCAGGGCCGCATCGATTCGGCACCGCCCCCGTCCATGTTTGGCGCAACGAGCAGCAGCAGCAGCAGCAGCACCGCGACGGCGACAGCGACGGCGACGGCGTCAGCGACCAACAACGGCAGCAGCAGGGACGACAACCATGCCGGGACGAATCTTGAGGAGATCCCAGAAGGCCGGCCCGGCGGCGCCAACGACAGCGGAGGCCCCACTGGACAGGCGAATGGGCAATCGAACGGCCAGTCCAACGGGCAACACCAGCAACACCAGCAACACCCGCAACAACACGTGAACGGCCACCGAAGAGAAGAAGAGAACGCGCCGGCCAACAAGCCGCAGAAGCAGAAGTCGCGCCGACACCGCCCTGGCCGCGACAATCACGCCAGCTCCCACGACAGCCAGCAGCAGCAGCACGAGAACCACCACCACGACAACTACTATCCCAAGTCCAAGACCGGCCTCGGCGGCCTCTCTCTCACGTCGGCCGGCTCGTGCTCCGTCTTCCGCAAAGACCTGTCGCAGTCGTTCAGCCCGCTCATCATCGACCCGCGCACCCTCCAGTCCAGCGTCACGGCCTCTGTGCGCGTCCCCGAAGACGCGTTTGCCACCATCAAGGGCGTCCCAGGCGACATGATCAGCTTCAAGTACCAGCTCGAGGTCATTGTCGACCTCGGCGGCAAGCTGGCCAGTCTGCTGCAGTCTTCGGGTCAGTCGGGCAGCGGCGGCAGCGGCGGCGGCGGCGGCGGCGCGGGTGCCGGGGGCAGCAGCCTCGATGGCGGCAGCAAGCCGCTCGGTGGCACCACCACGCCGCTATGGGGCGGCACCAGCAACAGCGCCCACATGGTCGACACCGACCAGCTACGCCGCCAAAAGGGCGTCATCTACGTCTCCTTTGAGGTCGTCGTCGGCACCACCGACAGCAGCCGCCTTCGGGCCCGCGGAGGGACAGGCATGTCGTCCATGCGACCGCCTCTGCTGCCCGATATGCCCATCGACATGTATTCCTACCAGCAGTACCAACAGTACCTCCTGCAACAACAGCAGCAGCAGCAGCGACAGCAGCAGCAGCAGGACCTGGGATACCCTCCGCCCCCATTGCCGCCGCCATTGCCAGGCCAACCTGGCTGGTCCTACCCGGACGACCGCAAGGACGGCCACCTTCAATGGGCCAACACGAACGGCCAGACGGCCGCTGGCGGAGCCGGACCGGTGGGCGATCCGTACTACCAGCCTCCACAGCAGCAGCAGCAACCGCAGCTGCACTACGACTACTACAGTGCCAGCAACGGCGGTGGTGGTGGTGGTGGTGGCAGTCCAGCAGGAGCATCTGCCCCATCTGGGCCTTCTGCACCAAACCCATACGCGCGCCAGCCCCCGTATCCTCCGCCCGTCGAAGCACCCCAGTACGTCCCCACGGCCGCCATGCTGGCAGGCGACAGCAATCTCTCCGAGAAGGAGCGTATTCGTCTTGCCGAGGAGCGTCTCCTTCCGAGTCAGCCAGGCCAGCCAGGGCCAAGCGGGGGCGGTGGTGCTTCCCAGCCTGCTGCAGGCCCCTCAGCGGGGCCGTCAGCACCCTCTGGGCCCTCAGAGGCTTCTGCTCCCCCCGAGCTCCCTGTCCCTGGGCTGGAGTTCGGTTCCCAAGCACCTCTGCTGGCCCCTTCGGCGCCCACCGTGGAAGAGCTGGCCCTGCCCCCCATGGTCTCTGGCTCATCGATCCCGTACGCCTCGGGCTCGGCCATGGGAGGAGCTGCGGCGGCAGCCTCGGCATCGGCATCTACCTCTGCGGCAGCTGCCTATGCCCACGCCCCAGGTGGACAGCCGCCCACGGAAGACAAGCAGGAGCTCGAGCGCCGCCGACTGTTGGCCGAGGCCAGTGCGCCGCCCGAATTCCCCGACGACTACGAGGATGCTGGCATGGTTCGTGCTGGTCCCTCGGCTCCGTCGGCCCCGTCAGCCCCGTCAGCGCCTGTCTTGGACGAGGACCAGGATGGCCCGTCGCCCTACTACGGTAGCCAGCCGTCAGAGGAGACGCGACAGCATTCTGCCGCACAACAGGAACAGTATGCCGCGGTCGTGCCTGCGCTCAGTGAAGCGACAGCGGAGGTCGCTGCGCGGATCACCGAAAACAGCGGAAGCAATGACGCTAATCTGGCCCGCGACGACACGGAAGAGGACCGATACGGACAACACTATGCGTACGGACCGAGTCCTGGTGGAGCTGCAGGAGCGAGTGTGGGCAGTGCGATTGCATCAGCCGAGCCTCTTCCACGGTATGAGCGGTGAGCCAGGACAACATGGCCGAAGAAAAAAATTGGTGGACCACACATATCCGATGGAGCCGAAGCCGAGATGTCGACTAGACACAGGTGTACAGGTGTACTAGATGGATGTTGATCTATGACGTGGAAATTGGGGAGGGGCGATTCTTTTTTCTTTTTTTTTTTTTCAATTTCTTTGAAGTTCTTGGGAGTTCTTTTGTGTAAAATATAGCCGAGCGGGACGTACATAGCGATACCATAAACTTTTGATATACCGATTTTTTTTTATCGCGAACAAAAGACAATGCCAGAGGCATCAAGCAACTGAGACAAGGGGAGGCGGAAACATGCCACGATGATGTAGAACCGAAGACACGACGGGCATGGACACAAAGCTGGAGAAGCGAGCCATTTGATAGAGTATGTTCAACAAAGACAAGTGGGACATTTCACAAGCATGTTTTTAAAAAAAAAAACCCAAACACACACACACACATGCTACGACCTTGTAGATCTATATTTGGAATGTATGGATGTTTTGTATTACAGAGCATCGGGGACACCCGTCTACCAGGATGTCCCGGACGGCTCCAATATCATAGAGAAAGACCAAGAAGAAGAGGAAAAAAAGAGCGAAGCCAACTCCCGGATGCAAGTGGTATAGAAAAACGGTTTATGCCAGAACCCCCAAAGAAAAAGAAAGAACGCGAAAAGGAAAAAAAAAAAGAACGACAGCCATCGGCAAGCAAGAGAACACACAAAAGAAAACAAGGCCCCCCCCCTTTTTGATTCGCTTCTGATGAGAGGAACAATAGACAAAGCAGATTTTATGCAGACACAGACACACAGAAAGAAGATGAAAAAAAAAAAAAATAACAAATGTCAATGAGGGCACAGAAATGGGAAAACTAAAAAAGGGGCCCAAGTTTCTCCACCCAATCCCTACTCCTTCGAGTACATCTCCTTGGACAGCGAGCCCATCACCGACGCGTGCCGCGAGCGCTGGCTCGAGCTGCTGCCAATAATGGTCGGGCTGTCGCCGTCCAGCGCCGGGTCGTACTCGGGGCGGGCGTTGTGGTGGGTGGCCACGGGGCTGGTCGGCGGCGTGTTCTTCTTCTTCTTAGGGACCGTGGCCTCTTGATCCAGCTCCTCCAGCTCCTCCAGCTCCTCCTCGTCTTCGTCTTCGTCGTCGGCCAGCAGGGACGACGCGTCCGAGTGGCTGTGGTCCCCGTGGGCGGCATGGTGGTGCCGGCGGTGGGCGCCTCCTTGGTGGTCGTTCTCGGAGGAGTCGTTCTCGGAGTCGTCGTCCTCGTCGTCGGCGCTGTCCCCCAAGTGGTCGTAGCGATGGTGGCGGCGATGGCCGTGGTCGCAGGCGTCGTCGTGGTCGTCGCCTCCTCCCACGGTCGTCCCCTGCTCCTTGATGAAGCTGTCGATAATGTAATACTGCATCGCATTCATGATCAGCGGGAACAGCATCATGACAAAGACAATCTGCAGCTGCTCGTTGCCCTCGGTCCACCCCAGCGCCCAGTCGCCGACGCGCACAATCCACGGCATGGTCAAGAAGATGACCAGCACACACATCTTCATCCCAAACAGCCCGCAAAAGTACAGCACGCTCTGCTTCAGCCACCACCACACCCGCGGCGGGTGGCCGTAGTTGCCCGACTGGATCGACGCCGGCGGCTGGCCCAGCGGCGTGTGCGCCACCAGCGCGGTCGCCAGGTGCAGCAGGAAAATCAAAATCGGAATGCCCAGCGTCGTGTCGATGGCCAGGTTGAGCAGGTAGAACGAGCACGGATTCGGCATGTAGTCCTCCTCGTCCCGGCCGGTGAGCGCCCGGACGGCCAGCCCCCCCAGGCTCCTCCGGGCCGTCACCACCCCGGGCGTCGCCATGACGGAAAACCGGCCGGACGTCAGGAGCGACATGAACACGTTGGCCACGTGCACCAGCACCGACCCAAACACCTGCTTGGACGCATCAAAGAACCAGATCTTGACGGGCCGCTGCGGCCGCTCGCGCCAGCGCTTGTACACGAGCGACATGAGGGCCAGCGCGCCCAGGCCAAGCTGCACAAATATGGCAAAGGGGCCCATGAGGCGGCACTCGCCCGTGGTGGCATACTGGGGGGAGGCACCACCGTCTTCGTCTTGTGGCTGGGCCGCTTCGCCCTGCTGCTGCGAAGGAGGAGGAGGGGGCCCTTCTCCTCCTGGTGGTCCTGTCGGTGTGGGCGTCACGACGACCGTGTCGACTGTTGCCGTCGTCGCTGCTGTCGGGTTGGGAACGGTCTGTATGGTAAAGGCGGCGCCGGGAGCGTCGCCGGCGTCTGCAGCTTGTGGAGGAGAGTTGGGAGGGACATCTTCTGGTGGTGGTGGTGGTGGTGGAGGAGGAGGAGCATTCCCCGGCGCGTGGACCGGTGGTGCAGCACCAGCAGCCGTAGTTTCGTCTGGCGGTGGAATAGGAATGGCGGCGCGTGCCGGCGGTGGCGGGATGACGGTGTCACGCATGCCGGGGGGGAAGGGCATGGCATGAGCCAGCCGGGCAGCCAGCGGCGCGGCAGGCAAGCCGACAGCAGCCATGGCAGAAAGAGAGGCAGGCTGGATACGGTAGGAAGGGGAGGTCGAGAACGAGGCCGAGGACGGTTGGAAAGAGTGGTTGAGCAACTAGTAGGTAGTTGTGTGGAAGTCGAAATTGGAAAGAAAGAGCCTTGTCGTAGGTATGTCGCTCAAGGAATGGGCCGAGTCACACCGGTTTGAGACAAATAAAAGAAAAAGCAAATGCAGGCAAAGGGGAAAAGAAACGAAATGAGAGCCTCAAATATCCGAGGACGGCCAGCAACCCCGGTGGAGGCGTTGAGGAGGAGGAGGAGGCGGCAAGGCGTTTGAAGACGAGACAGATACGGCGATAGTTTGGTGGAGATGGGAGAGAGGGAGCAGGGGGATGGGAAACGAAAGGGCAAAGGCCAGAGCCCCCCAAAAAAGAGAGCGCGGTCAGCCTTCTATTGCGAGACGCCCAACAAAAAGCGGTCGGCCTTGTTCTTCGTGAGGAGAGTCGACGAGCGCCAAAAAATCAATGCAAAATCTGCACCGGAACAGAATACTCCTTGCAGGCAGTCGAGGCTTTTTGTTCGCGTCTTCACGGGAGAGACATGGTTGCGGGAAGGGCGAAGAGAAAGAAGGGGGAGCGAGCACGAAGGATGGCTGGGGCTGGGCTGGCGCTGGCTGGCATGTGAGGGAGGACACAGGCGAAAACGGGGAAAACGGTGAAAAAAAAAGGTGACGGGCAAGCCCAGAGCGCACGCCTAGGCCCGTCCTAGCGAAGAAAGGAACACTGTCAAACACTGTCAAACAAAGCCAAGTCGGAGTCAGCGCAGAATAACCATAGATGGGCAAACGGCAGTCTCTGATTGGCCCTCCTTTCCAAAATGTGGGCCCACCGCCACCGCCAACAGGCAGCCCAAGGGCAACGCAAAGGCAATATACTGGAGCCAGATCGCAGCCTAAAATCTTGCGCGGCTCAGGTGCCTCTCCAGCGGTCGTAGCCCGCAATACAGCACCTTCCTATTGTTAGCCACGTTAATAATCTCGCCATCGGTAGCCGCCACAGAGAGCGCTACAGGACTAACAGGCTTGGAGGCTTAGAGAGCTCAGCAACCTAGTTACAGCTCACAGGTCTAGAACCGCCATAGCCCGGAGGGTAGTTATTATTACCAGTTTACACTTTCTATAGTCACTTTATCATGGCTTGTTCCTGTACAGCGCATCTGCATGGCAAAGCCCTCTCCCGGTGTTTGTATTCCCATGCCGTCTGCCTTTTCAAAGATACCAAAGCTAGCCATACACCTTTTTCTGAGAGCCGGCCATTCCTAAATATGCCTTTGACATCTGTCTAAAAAGAAGGGAAGAAACGAGAACTGCCAGGTGGAAAAAAAAGAAAAAAAAAAGATAAAGCACCGAACATGATCGTAAAAGCGGAAAAAAAAAGAACGCAAACGACGCAGAGGCGCAAAGACGAAACGATACACCCATTCTCAGATAATCACACAATCGTTTCCGCCGGCCAAAAAAGGGTCCAGATTTGGACTGGCAAACGCCCTCATTTGTTGTTTTTTTGTTATCGGTTTTTGCTTGCTTCCCTTTCTGTAGAGGGAGGAGCCCGAACCGTTGAAACCCCCATACGTCCACTGATACAAATTCCAATCTGGAGAAAGCAATCGCAACTCATCCCAACTTTGCTACATGGTCATAAAGAAAAAAAAGAGTTGAAATGAAAAAAAAGGCAACGTAAACCAGATAAAACCCGCGCAAAAGCAAAAAGAAGTAAAGGACAGCTCCGTGAAAGGAGAGAATTGAGGAGTGAGTTGGTTTGTCGATATGATAGTACGAAATTGCAAAACTCCGATTGAGGCACATATTACTCAGAGACCTGCTTGTCGCTGTTCGTCGGTCGGGGCGAACATGCCAATGGGATTATTGTCACAGCCGGCGTCAGAGGAACCACCAATCTCCCAGTTGCCTCTCTCCAGTATGCATGAGGTCAAACGGCACGCACACATACTTCTCAATGTTCCGGTTATGCAACTTCGGACACAGTGGGGAGAAGCTTCCGAACAAAGTGCGGCATGGAGCTGCGCATTTGCTCGGAGGAGAGGCCGGACTTGGCCATTTTCTTGTCGGGACTAGCGGCCCTAGTATGGTGGTGGCTGCCAGCAGTGCCGTTCCGGGAGGATTTCGTCGATCCAGAGGGGGACGACGACAAAGATCCAATCGAGCGCCGAGACGACGGGGGTGATGACGGCGAAGTCGAGAGCGACGACTTCGCCGTCTTGCTTTTCGGTATTGACAACGCTGTCGATGGCGGCTTCGATGGCTTGGTTGCAGTTTTGGGTGTTGACGACGACGACGACTTCACTGTCGCGCTCTTTGGTGCCGCTGGCGAATGCCGAGCGGCGTTGGTAGGAGAAGACGACGGGCCTGCAGTGCGGCGAGACAACAACGGAGTGGCGGGGCTCGTTTGTGTCATCGGCTGCAGACGGTCCACAGGCCCGTGTAATCGTCAATCGATGCCGTGCTGCTTCTTGAGCTGAGCTAAACTCTCCTTGCGCGCCTCGAAGTCCTCTCTTGACTTGGCCATCTTCTCGGGCTGATGGTATAGTACGACAAGGTAGCGGTTCTGGAAGTTGAAGCCATTTAGCTTGTCGCAGGCCTGCTTGGCATCCATGACGTCTTCATAGACAACGAAGGCAGTGCCTTTGGTGTTGTTGGCGATGCCCTGTCGCACTTGGCTGGGGAGAGAGTTAGTGACGCAAAAAGTAAAGGTGGAGGATGGCAGGGTGGGAAAGAGAGAGAAAGATGAAGCCGGCAAGAGATGACAATCAAGGGACAAAACATACCGAATCGGGCCAAACTTGCCAAAGAGCTCAAAGAGCTCCTCGGGAGTGACGTTGTAGCTAGACGCGATGTTAGCGATGGGATCATGGCAAGACGTGACATGAATCTGACAATACAGACAGGAAAGTACAAACCTTAGATTCTTTACGAACAAAGCACTGTTGATAGAGGACGCCATTGTGGTTAGCAGAGCTGTGGAAGACAAAGGACGATAACGAAGTGCAAGACGCAAAATGCAATTTAGGGAGAGAAAGGCAGAAGGAAAGGAGATCGTGATCGATAGCAAGGTATGATTGTGCGCGGCCAAGCCCAAAGACAGCCCATGACCAGTTGCCAGGGTTCTGCTTGCTGGTTTCTGGGACATAAGGCTGACGTGTGGAGGAGGGGATGTGCCTAGCGACTGCCAGCGCATGGCCGGAGAACCGCGTGCAGGCAACCGCGCGTAATTACACCACGAAAACAAACCCCCAAAACGCAAGCAGATACACATACCGATTGACCTCCGGGGCAAGCTTGGCGGCGCGACTCATATCTTGATGGCCGTGTGATTGAAATCGGGCAGCCTATTTTTGGTGATGATGTTGGGGAGGAGAATAGATGAGAAGCAAAAAAAGCAAAGTCGGAGCCGAATTAAACACCGATCGACCGATGAGGGACAAACAGAAAAAAAAAAAGATGAAAACGCTGCTTTCGGGAATGTCGGAGGTCTTGTTGTTGTCGAGAAATGCTGGCAGACAACGACGGGCGGGCGACGAAAATGGTGATGATGATGATGTGTGTGTGTGTGTGTGTGGGAATGGTTTGAGCAAGGCAAGTTTTTTGCGGCTCAGAGAAGAAAGAGCGAAGGGAAAAAAGATGGGGGGGGACGCCAGACACACTGGGAAGGAGCCAGAGGCGGCAGCGAGGAAGGGACGAACGACCAGTAAGAGTCAGGTGGGGTGGGGGGGATGGACTTTTGGTCCAGGGCGTGATTAGTTTTGGACAGGTGGAAAAAGTGGAGAGGAATGCCACAGAAGGAACAGAAACGCCTGCGGAAGGGGATAAAAACACTGCGGGAAACGTGACGAAATGTAGGCAGCCAACATCCCGGCAAACGCCCTGTGGAGCTTGTGCGATTACGGCGATTGCTCTCCTGCACGTGACCCGCTGCTTGTGTAAGAACTTTCCCTTCAGAAGCATGTTTTAGTTACTTGATCCCATCGTGCATTGGAACTGGCTGGCAGCTCGGGGAAAGTGGCTGCAGTGAGATAAGATGCTTTGCAATTTTCGCGGGGTTTACTGTCTGCATACGCGCCAAGGACAGAACAGGTTACTATGCGGTGGCACTGCAGCAAACTTGGCCAGCCTGCAGGAGGAGTGCTGAATGTTGACAACTAGCAGGCCTAGAGTAAGGACTAAGAAAAACTCCCATAACACCGACTCGGCAGCTGGTGGTCGACATCATAGCACTGGAGATTCCACTAATGTATCTGCGAGTACACCGAAAGCTGCAATCCGCTTTCACCATCAAACCGCTCCTGCAATGGGCCGAGATTGGGCCCGACCTCCGAGATACGCGAAAGCCGTCCTCGTTTACAACAAGGTGCTCCCTACACGGGTATGTTTTCGGGCTTCTTTTTCGGCCATATTGCTACCATCGAACTCTGGAAGCTCTGGCATTCGGATCTAAGGCAGTAGTGGGCTGAATGTGTAATGATAGCCGTGACCTGAGCGTAAGCACACCGAAGAGTGTGTTATGACAAAACAGGAGATTCATAGCAACATACCACATCAAGAGATGCCCCCCTCGGCCGACCCGTCTTCCCATGCTCCATCGCCGCCTGTAGGCAACATATACAGTACTTTAACGGACTCGGAACTTACGTAATAAACTTCTAGCCAACTGGGTCCGTGGCGCCCTGCTAATGGGCGCTGGGCTGCCCGCTGAACCACGCCTTGCAACACCTCTGCAGCCACTATGCACACCAACCACCTGTTAGCTCAGGCACCGTGTGGCGCTGGATTGGCCCAGCTTTATTACTGGTAGCCCCAGATTATCAACACGCCAGCAGCATTGGCCATTTTATTTATTATTTACTCCGAGCTTTTGTTTTTCCTCGCCGCCTCTGCAAAATAATAGGATCAACCTCCTCTGGTTCGCCTCCTTTTCTCTCGAGGCCACCCGAGGTCTGCGACGACAAAACGCAAGCTGCTGCTGCACAACCAAACACCCCGAGGACACCTGCGAACAGCAATACACCACTCTTCTTTGATAACGTACGGGTCGGGTTGGAGGAGAGGGTTCCTCTGGTCTTGTCTGACCGTGAATTTTTTCACCCGGACTCGTATTGCTGCCATATCGCCTCTCACCACCAACACACCCGCGACAAGCCAAGCATAAATATGCCTTCTGTGGCCCAGGAAGGCTTCGCGGTCTCTGGTGACCAGCACGGCCATAACATGCACAGCACACCGCCGTCCACGAACGGCACAACTCTCCTGGCCAAGAAGCGACACTGGGACGGCCCCGAGGATACGCCCTCGAACAATGTCCTGACCATTCTCGTGGGCAACCGTGGCGGCGGCGACGATGCTGTGATGCAGGGCAGCAACAGCAACAACAGCAACGGTCACCACAACTTCAACTCCAACCGCAAAATCCTTCCGATCAAGCGCGTGCGCCTCGAGAACGACGACAACGACCGCCGGTCACAACCGCAACAAGATCGCGCACAGGGCACCACCACCACCACTACGACGACGACTACGACCACAACGACTTCGACCGCTCTTCTCCGTCCATGCCACATCTGCCACCGCGCGCCACGACGGAAATGTGACCTCAACTCTCTGGCCGACTGCGAGGGCTGCGGACAGCGGACGTGCTTTGTCTGTCTGCGGGAATGCCTGGGCTGGGGAACAAGCTTGGGGTCCAGGAGGGCCACGGCCGTCACGATTGCATCAACTAATGGCACGCAGCCAAACACCAACAACAATAACCACCACCAGCATCAGCAGCATCAGCAGCATCAGCAACATCAGCAGTCGCTTCAAAGACAGCACAACAACACGCCTTCTTTTTCCATGACCGATGTAGCAGCCAGGGGCGCGATGGCGGAGCAGTCAGGAGATGCGGACAAACAGGAGACGATTCACGGCCAGGCACAACCACACACGGCTGCGTCTTTCCACGCACAGCAGCAGCAAGAGAATGTCCGGCCACGGCCCAAGGGCGACCACCGCCGCATGATCTGCAGCCAATGCTGTGTCGAGCGCGGGCCAGACGGCGACGTCGTGTGTCTGGGATGTCTGCCTTACCTGGAGGGATGATCACAGTGGCTGGGCAGGACAGCATAGCTATTGTTAACGCACAGTTTCCCCCTCGCGTTCAGCATCCTGCTATCTTCCTTTTTCTGGTATTATTATATAGTGGCGTATGGGTCGGTACGGTTGTCTTTGGGACTTGGGGGAGGGCGTTTAGAAATGAGCATTTTCACGTTCAGGACAGGAACAGGGACAGGATGGAACACGGAGCACCTTGCACATACTGTAAACAAAGACTACTCGAGCATCATGATATCCACAAGCCAGCCTGTTATGTTATCTTTTGGTAGAATACTTCTTTCTCAATCACACACAAAATACTTCTTTTTGACCTTTGGGGGTTTTTTTTTTTTTTTTTTGCTTCGCTCTGAAACTGCAAGTGATATGCCTGCTTTTTGGAGGTTTTTTTTTTTCTTTTCTTTTCTTTCTTCGTCTTCTCTCTATCTTGTTCTAGACAGATGGCAAACCTCATGCTATTCTACTCGTACAGTGGAACTCAAAGGCACAAAAAAAAAAGGGATAACCCGGGCAACGAAACAACGCGCAAAAGACGCAAAGTGAAACCCCAAGGAACAAATGGACCAACACCCTCCCCCCCTCCCGTTTCCTCCCTCCTAATTGTACTGCATGTACGACGCCGTCGAGTTGAACTTGAGATTCGCCTTGATGACCTTGTCGACGGCACTGAGGAAATCCTTTTCGGAGGCCACCTTGCGGCGCGCGCGGATGGCAAACATGCCGGCCTCTGTGCACACACTCCGCAGCTCGGCACCGGTGGCGTTGGGACACAGGCGCGAGATGAGCTCCCAGCGGATGTCGCGCTCGACGGACATGCTCTTGGCGTGGATGCGCAGGATGTTGGCGCGGCCCTCGAGGTCGGGCAGCGAGAACTCGATCTTGCGGTCGATGCGGCCGGGACGCATGAGGGCCGGGTCGAGGGTGGAGGGCCGGTTGGTGGCGAACATGACCTTGATGTTGCCGCGGGCGTCGAAGCCGTCGAGCTGGGTGATGAGCTCGAGCATGGTGCGCTGGACCTCGTTGTCGCCGCCGGCACCGTCGTCGAAGCGGGCGCCGCCGATAGCGTCGATCTCGTCAAAGAAGATGATGCAGGCCTTCTTGGTGCGGGCCATCTCAAAGAGCTCGCGCACCATGCGGGCGCCCTCGCCGACGTACTTTTGCACGAGCTCGCTGCCAATGACGCGAATGAACGTCGCGTCCGTGCGGTTGGCCACGGCGCGCGCGCAGAGCGTCTTGCCGGTGCCGGGCGGGCCGTACAGCAGGGCACCCTTGGGCGGGTCGATGCCGAGGTCGACGAAGCGCTCGGGCGACAGCAGCGGCATCTCGACGACCTCGCGCAGCTTCTCCACCTGCTCCTTGCAGCCGCCGACGTCGCCGTAGGTGACGTCGGGCTTCTCCTCGACGGTCATCATGGTGACGCTGGCGTCGATCTTGGGCGGCAGCGGCAGCAGAATCTGGTATTTGTTGCGGTCCACGCCGACGCGCATCCCCTCCTCAATGTCGGTGGGCGCCACCCGGTCGCCCAGCTGGACGACAAACTTGGCAATCTGCTTGACGTTGATGACGTACTTGCTCTTGGAGTCGTCGCGCTCGTCGGCAATGATCTTGGTGCAACGGGCCACCTGGAGCGGCTGCTCTTCCTGCATGCGCTGCCGGTCGGCGGCCACGTCCCAGAGATGCGGCGGTGCGAGCCCCGTGTCGGATTCCTTCACACCAATCTTCTCGTCCACGCTCTGCTGCTTCTCCTTGATCTGCTGCTCGAGCTTCTTGATGGCCGCGCCGTACGGGGCAGCACCGTAGGTCTTGAGTACTTGGATGTCTCTGTTGTAGGGAGAGGTGGGTTGTGGGTTAGCAATGGCCGGGATAAAAAAAGAGAGTAGCGCACCAGGAAGGAGCTGTAGGATAGAAGAGAAGAGAGCGCGCCAGCAAGAAGCTGTGGGATAGAAGAGAGGGAACAAAATCTCACAACGTACTCATCTGTCAAGGGGGCAATCTTCTTCTCCTCGATCTCGTCGTCGGCAAACTTCTTCTGGTACTTTTCCCAGTCCTTGCCTCTTGCAGTAGGCTATCTCTGATGTTAGCAGAGGACACACAACAGCAACCCCGTTTCCTTGTTTGTCCTTTTTTCCCCCTTCCTCGTCTCTTCTTCCTCGGGTAGGAGCTCAGGCAAGCGGGAACGCACCATCTTGGCTGAGGCTCTGAGGCAACACGCTGTTTCGGGGGGATGAGGCTGCCAGGCAACGGATCGGATGCGTCCAAGGTGAAAAGGAGGATCAAACGGGGGAAATATCAATGTCTGTCAGCTATCGTCTGTCGAGTGGAAGGATGGTCGTCGTCGTTGTCGTGTCGGGGGTGGATGTCGTCGGAGGTGGCTCGGGTTGTCACAAAGTGTGGGAAGCTGAGTAGAGCAGCCGCCAGAAAAGGACGTCGTTGCTAATGGCGATGCTTGCTCAACAAGCGTAATGCCCGTGTTGCCTTGAGCTGTCCCTGGCTGCGCGGCTATGTGCGCTAGTCCATTTGTGGAGCTAGCGTGCCACTCAGCGGTATTCTTGATAAGCAGATAACTTTTTTATGCAGATAGGCAGAACTCAAAAAAACTGAATTTGGCCCCGCCAAAACGGTTGGAAGCTGCTGCTTGTGGGAGAAAAGCTTCAGGCAGACAGCAAACACGACACGAAAGTATATACAACCACTTTTTGCGACTTTCCTTTTCGCTTGCCCAGTTGATTCTTCGGCTGCTCCTCCTGACGGCATAACCGGTTCCCACCGCACACACACCCCCCCTTCGCAGCCATGGCAGCAGTCGCTGCGGGCGCTGGCCCTTCCAATGCTGCTTTCAAAGTGCGTCTGCTTGACATGTTTGCGATGCTGGATGGGATCCTCCCGGGAGCTGTTCTCTTGGGCGGAAACGAATCCACAGACGCTACGGAACGTACTGACATGTGTTGCAGGACAAGGAGAAGCCCATCGCTGTGCGGTCAGCCAACATCGTCGCTGCACGAGGTCAGTCCCCATTTTCGACCCTTTAGACCCTTTGGACCCTTTGGACCCTTTAGACCCCTATTCTGTGATAGCCAGGAATACCACCACCACCACTACCACCACCACCGTACTGACTGGTTCTTGCCGCTCTCTAGCTGTCGCCGATGCCATTCGAACCTCCCTCGGCCCCCGCGGCATGGACAAGATGATCCGCTCCGGCAAGGGCGAAACCATCATCACCAACGACGGCAGCACCATGCTCAAGAGCATGGCCGTGCTGCACCCGACGGCCAAGATGCTCGTGAACCTGTCGCACGCACAGGACGTCGAGGCCGGCGACGGCACGACGTCGGTCGTGGTCATCTGCGGCAGCCTGCTGGGCGCCGCCGACCGCCTGCTGTCCAAGGGCATCCACCCGTCGGTGATTTCCGAGGCGTTCCAGCGCGCCGCCGGCGCGGCGGTCGAGGTGCTGCACGGCATGTCGCAGCCGGTGGCGCTGACGGACACGAGCGCGCTGCTGCAGGCGGCCAACACGTCGCTGTCGTCCAAGATCGTGTCGCAGTACGCCAACCTGCTCGGCCCCATGGCCGTCAACGCGGTGACCAAGACGATCGACATCAAGACGGCCGACAATGTGGACCTGAAGAACATTCGCATCATCAAAAAGGTCGGCGGCACGATCGAGGACAGCGAGCTGGTCGACGGGCTGGTGCTGACGCAGCCGGTGCTCAAGAACGCCGGCGGGCCCATCCGCATCGAAAAGGCCAAGATTGCCCTGATCCAGTTCCAGCTGAGTCCTCCCAAGCCGGATGTACGTTTCAGCCCTTTTCTTCGCTTTTTTTTTCTTTCTTCGTTCTGCTTCTGCTTTTGTTGTTTTGGCTTGCATGCTCTCTCTCTCCTCTTTCCTTACACCAGTGACTAATGCTGCCGACCTATGACAGATGGAAAACACCATTGCCGTCAACGACTACCGCCAGATGGATAAGATCGTCAAGGAAGAGCGCCTGTACCTCCTCAACATGGTCAAGAAGATCAAGAAGGCCAAGTGCAATGTTCTGCTCATCCAGAAATCCATCCTGCGCGACGCCGTCAACGACCTGTCGCTGCACTTCCTCGCCAAGCTCAACATTATGGCCGTCAAGGACATTGAGCGCGACGAGGTCGAGTTCATCTGCAAGTCGACCGGCTGCAAGCCCATTGCCGACATTGACTCGTTCACCGAGGACAAGCTCGGCAGCGCCGACCTGGTCGAGGAGGTCTCCTCGTCGGGCTCGCGCATGGTCAAGGTCACGGGCACCGTGGCCAGCTCGTCGTCGTCGACGGCCTCGTCGAAGACAGCCGCCGCCGCCGCCGCCGCCGCCGCCGCGAACCGCGGCACCACTGGCCGGACCGTCTCGGTGGTCGTCCGCGGCGCCAACAACCTGATCCTGGACGAGGCCGAGCGGTCGCTGCACGACGCGCTGTGTGTGGTGCGGTGCCTGGTCAAGAAGAAGGCGCTGATTGCCGGTGGCGGCGCGCCCGAGATTGAGATTGCGGCGCAGCTGAGCAAGCAGGCGCGCGCGCTGCCGGGCACAGAGGCGATCTGCTGGAAGGCGTTTGCCGAGGCCCTCGAGGTGATCCCGACGACGCTGGCGGAGAACGCGGGTCTGAACCCGATCAAGGTGGTGACGGACCTGCGGCACCGGCACGAGCGGGGCGAGCTGAACGCCGGTGTGAGCATCAAGTCGGGCGGCGTGAATGCCAACATTGCCAAGGAGAACGTGCTGCAGCCGCTGCTGGTGAGCACGAGCTCCATCGAGCTGGCGGCGGAGACGGTCAAGATGATTCTGCGGATAGACGACATTGCCCTGAGTAGGTAAAGGGAGGAGGTGTTGTAAGAGGAAGAGAGAGAGAGAGAGATGGTGGGGGGGAATGGTC
The DNA here is from genome assembly GCA_002778195.1 of Raffaelea ambrosiae. Lineage (NCBI taxonomy): Eukaryota > Fungi > Ascomycota > Sordariomycetes > Ophiostomatales > Ophiostomataceae > Raffaelea > Raffaelea ambrosiae. The sequence goes on along the minus strand of PCDI01000003.1, from coordinate 3,272,277 downwards.
AACAGAACCAGAAAGGAGGTCAGAAATACAAGCGTGAATATTGCGAAGTTTTTACGGTAGACCAAAATAGGAGCATTAGGAAAAAAAGAGATTCGAGGGAAAGGAATATATCCTCATGCGATACTGTCCTCATGAGATACTGTAAAATGCATTGCATTGCAAAGGACAAGCCACAACAGCCATAAATGCCATTCATTTCAAGAAACAGAATAGACAACAGAAATGTGGCAAGGTTGAAACGCAACAAGAGTATAAAGATAACATAATGTAGCAGGACATAAACAAGAGCATCAAAAAACAAGAGAACTACACAGCGGGGGGCCAACAAACAACCTAAAATCATCGATTGCCTCGCTACAGACTAGCTAGTTATACAGATGGCTCGCGGAGCCTGACGCGTTCTGGGTTGTGCTTTTGTCCCGGATTACCCCCCCCCATTATCACTAGTGACTGCTTCCACCACACCTGTCCTCTCCTCCCGATCTCCTATCGCTTGACCTTGGTTTTATGTGATGTACATATAAATAGAGAACACCCAAGAAGGCAGAAACACAAATCAAAATCAAACAAGACATGGACTGTCCAGTTCCCCTGCTGGCCTAACCAATTTCGTCTCCGCTGTCATAGGCGTCCATGTCAATGTCCATGCCGCCGCTCTTGTCACGGCCTACAACGTAAAACGAGTCGGTGTCTCTTTGCGGGGAAAACACGAGCCTCTCGTCAGTGTTGGTGTTGTCCTCTTCCCCAGTCTTCCGTGTCTTCTGCAGCCTTTCTTCGGAGTCGCTGCTCTCCTTCGGCAGTCTCTCCGGTGGCGGATGCCGCGGTGGCTTACTCTCCTAGTAGTTCAGCTCGCTGCCACCGCCGCCCGCCACCTGGTCCAGGTCCTCGTAGCTCTTGATGGTGCGGCCCTGGATTGCTTCGCGCGGGCCCACGGCTGCTCCGCCTCCAGCGCCGTCTCCCCAGCGGCCACCGCCACTGCCGCCGCCCATGCCGACAAAGCCGGCGGGCGGCACACCGTTGCGGCCGCCGCGGAATCCGTGCATTGGGTTGCCGCTCATTCCGCCGTCCTGACTCCAGCGCATCGGCCGTCGGTCGTACGGGTTGGACCGGTTGTTGTACCGGTGGCCGCTCCCCGGCCCGCCGCGACGGATGGGCCCCTGACCCCGGTCGTCGCCGCCGCCACCCGCAGTGGGCGCATTCCATCCGCCAGCCGCTTGCATAGCCACCGGATTAAACATGTTGAACGCACCCGGCGGCACGGAAAAGCCCGGCACGGACGGCAGGACGTTGTTGAGCGAGTAGCTCTGCAGGCTGAAGCCGCGGGGAGTGCCTGTCGGCGTCTGCCCGTTTGTGGGCGGGAAGTGTCCGTTGGAGTTGGCATCCGTCCGAGACGGCGCGATGTGTGCCGGGTCGGACACGTATGCGTTGATGAGTTCAAACTAGATGGTCAGCATGAAGAAGAAGGACGACTGTAGAACATCTCAAAGGAACTTACCTCGTCCTTCAACGAGTCATACCACTCGGTGTGCCGCTTCTCGACGTGCTTGCGCCAGAAATGCTCTTCTCGGAACAGCTTTGTGCACTCGGGCAGTTTGCACCGCCACTTGTGCTCGTCCTCCTGCTTGACGAACTTGAGCAGCTCGTCGTTCATAGCATCCTCAAGCGGCTTGCCGCCGTACTTGCGCAGGTCCACAGAGGTTGGATCCAGCACCTGGTTGATCTTCTCCTCAAACGTTCGCACCCAGTTGTATGCCCGTTGGAGCTGTTGCTCAGACTTGGCCGCTACACCGCGGTGCTTGCGGTTGTCGCCGCCACCAGCCCCGCCTTCCTGCTGCACCTCGCCTTCTTCGGCATCCGCCGACGTCGACTCGGTACGGCGTTTGGTGGGGAACGGGTCACCATTGGCGCTAGCGCGGGCGACAGCCTTGGCCGAGGAGGTAAGCGTGCTGCGCGGCCGGCGCAGATGGCCTCCGGGACACTTGCGCGTCAGCTCATGCACCGAATCGCTTTCGAACACGCAGAAGAAGCAAAAGTTGAAGACGCGCCGCAGGTACTCGATCAGCAGGTCGAGCTGCTTCTTCTTGAGCACCAGGTCCTCGTCATCCACCTCTTCGGCATCCTCAGTCACAGCTCCCTCCTCGTCTTCCTCGCCTTCCTCCTCGTCGTCGTCATCCATGTCCTCGTCGTCCTCACCCAGATCCTCAAAGTCGTCGAGAGCAACATCCATACCGAGGTCGCGCGGCTTCTTGGTCTTCTTCTTCTTCTTGGCCGGCCCCGTTGCACGGCCGTTGCCAGACGCCGGGGCACCACCGCCGGCTGCCTGCGACGGCTGGAGACGGCCGGCGCTTCTCAGCTCCTCGACCTTCTCCTCGATCTTGAGGGCGCCGTGGAATGTGGACCCGGTATCGGCCTCAAACTTGCTCACCAGGCGCTGCACCAGGCCCAGGTCCTTCTCGACACGTTCCGGCGCCGAGAACAGGTCCCAGAGGGCCTTCTTCCGCGGGTTCGTGGGCGGGTTGTGCACGCCGACATGGCATACAAAGTCGCCGCGCACCTCGTCCTTGACTGTCTTGCTGTTGATGGCCTCGAGCGCCTTCTCGGCAATCGAGACCGGAGCAGTGGGGGCAGGAGACGATATGTCGATGTCGCCGTCCCCGTTCTTGACGTCGCCGGAATCGGCACTGCCATTGTTGAGCATAATCCAGCCGATGCGATGGTACCGCTTGCTCGGGTTGGGGTCGCTAAGCGACAACCAGCGGAAGCCGCCCTCGCCCTCGCCCAGGTGCTCCTTGCAGAACGACTCCAAGTTTTGACGGCTGACGCTAGGAGCGATCGTCTTGATCAGGAGCGTTGGCTGGAACAGGCTCTCGTCGCGCAGGTCGGCTGCACCACCTGCGGGGACCAGATCGCCCACGCCCAAGACCTCGTTGGCCGTGGTCTCGCCCTCTTCCTTCTCCGCCACGCCGCCGGCACCGTTGCTCTCGCTCTTGGGAATGCCCTCGAGAGTGAACTCGTCAAAGACGCCGGCGTCCAGGTCCTGCTCCCACTGGTTGTATGACCCCTTCCGGAACTCGTCCAGCTGCTGGCGGAAGCGGTCGCGAATTTTGGGCACGTAACGCTCGCGGAACCACTGCTCCTCCTTGTGTTGCTTCACAAAGTTCTGCGCCATCTTTCCCTGCAGCTCCTCCTTGTAGGCATCGTAGGCTGCTTGGATCTTGGCCTTTTCCTTCTCGCGCTCCTCCTGCGCCTCCTTGGGGCCCCGGATGCGCTCGGGCTCGCGCCGGCGGCCAGTCCGCTGGCGGTCCTTCTCTTCCTTGATCTTCTCGTTGGCACGCCACCACTCGCCAAAGAAGGAGAACCCAACCTGGTACGGCAGCTTCAGCGGGTCGGGTATCGGGTTGGACAGCGGAAGGGAAGGCGGCGGCTGGTGTAGAGGCGGCGGCTGCAGCGGCAGGCCATTGTCCTGAGGTGCTGGTGACGGCTGCTGGTGTAGGGGCTGGCCAGGAACGTAGCGGTCGATGTTGGCAGGCGGTGAGCCGATGCGACGACGGTCATCGCGGTCGCGATCGCGCCCGCTGCCGTAGTCGTCTCTCACGCGAGAGCGCGGTTCGTAGCGGTCGACGGTGGTGGGTGAGCGCGAGCGGCCAGAGCGGCGTCCTCGGTCATTTCCTGCAAAAGGGGGGGAAGGGATGTCAGATTGCGTGTTCTTGTGTGTCTTCGACGGCAACAACAGCGCGGTAGGTAATATCCGGACGGTATCCCTCGTGTCTTACCTGGAGAGCGACCACGGTAGAATGTGTCGCGGTCATCCTTGCCTCGGTTGTCGTCGCGCGGCGCCCATGACCGGTCGACGGGCGAGCGCGCCACGTCTCTGATGTACGAGTCCATCGGCACGCGGGATTCTGATGATCAGGCGAGAGCGTGGGCGTTTGCTTCGTGATGCCGTGTTCGGTCTTGGCGTTGGCGGCTGATCGTGTGAGAAGTAAGATGACGGTGCGTATTATTACCGGTAGTAGATATGACAACAGTGTTTTGGAAAGCGGCTCATCAGGTTCCGGGTCTGCTTCGGGATTGGGGCGTCGCTGGTGAGTGGAGCACCATGGGGAGGTGAGAAGAAAGAGAAGAAAAAGAAGGCCTATTGTTTTGCGACATTGTTGCGGTTAGAGAAGGTGGTTCGACGGATGAGCAGAACAAAAGTAGAGTGCTGTGATGCAGGAATGAAGCAGAAAAAAAAAGCGGCAGGCTGAGGAAAAGATGAAAGCAGAGCAACAAGTGGCCAGAAGCAGAAATAAGATAGAGAAAGAGGGAGAAGAGAAGAGAAAAGAAAGGCGACTGGCAAGAGTCGGGAAGCAAGGGCGGTCTTCACCAAAGAGAAGAGAGACGAGGTGGAGGCTGGCAGACAGCGCGGTAAAAGCGAGAGCATGCAGGCAGAAGCCAGAGCAGCGAATGCGAGGGCGATGGAGGATGGTGGAACTGAAGATGAAGCTCAAGAGGCAGCTCGTGAGGACGTGAGGATGATAAGCTATGGTACAAGAAGAAGGGGCCAAAAGAGTAGAGACGAGGACGCAAAGGAATGACGGCAAGCAGGGAATGAGGCTCGACGCAACAAGTAGAGAAAGAAGAGCGGAAATAGAAAAGAAAAAGAAATATGAAGCGAAAAGGAAGTAAGACAAAGAAATGACAAGAGCGGGTAGGCGAGAAAAGAAAAGAAACGAACAATTTTGATGGAAAAAAAGAAAGAGAAGAGGCAATGCAGACGACCCTTTCTTGCAGGTGCGCGCGCGCGATCCAGAGAGAATGCAGGAGAAGAAAAGAATGCGAGACACGGCGCAGGACGTACGTCGGCCAGATGTCGTGCGAGGCTCTGCTCGATGGGCGGCGTTGTTGTGGTGCAGGAGATCCCGATACAGGGAATGCGAACAAACAACTGAAAAAAAAGGGGAGGATTCGGAATTGAGGCGAAAGAGCTGGAGAGGAGACGAAGGGAAAGGCCAGAACCAAACAGTTTCGCGGGCGCGATGGGCAGGTACGAGACACGCTAGTCCACACTAGGCTAGATTGGTGCATGCCATATTACGGCTGCAGTCGGAGCTGATTGGGCGCGCCGTTAAATCACGTGAGTGGAATCTGGGGAACCTCGCGTGTGAAGGATCACCGGCGATGCCTGCCTGGGGTGGTCTTAGCGAGAGGATCCCGACGAGTGATTTAGAAGGGGCGAGCCCCCATAACGTGCATACGATGCCGTCATGCGAGCTAGTCTTTGGAAAACCGCAATGATCCCAAGCGTCCCAAGTCTCCAAAGTGTCCCCGTCACATTTGCCAGCCCCCCTTTTTGTAGGCCAAGACTGCACACAAGGAGCCATTGCCTATGCTCGACCTGCTGGTTGGCTTTGATTTTGTGTTGCGCGTACCCATTATTGAACACTCAGATATGACAGAAGAACGGGAGGGAACCCTCCTAGACGAAGAAGTGCGGCAAGGAGAGCAACGAGAAGAAGAGAAATAAGATCAGGAACAAAAAGAACGGGAAGAGCAAAAACAGCGGGCAGAAGAGGAGGGTGATGATCATGGCGGCGGCGGCGACAATGGCGACAACGACCACGCGTGTTCACTGGGGGGAAGTGCTTTGCGTGTAAGTGGGACCCCCCTTCTACCCAGTCTTGTATCCTCTCTGTCTGATCTGTCTGGTGTATTCTTCCCCGCTGCGTCCAAGGAACGCCTCGCGTTCTCTGTGCGACTGATTCAAGAATACGCAGTAATTGGTAACCCCCAAACACTGGTATATGAAAATTGTCTACCAGTACCTGCACTCCTCGGACCAGATGTTGCCCACCCCTGGGTACCGCCGTACCTTAGACGAGAGGATTTCCACGACAATCGACAGTCCGCATTTTGCCGGAACCCCCAATGCAAGAAGATTGACCGGGATCGGGAGGTGGCCACTGTCCATGTCGACTGCTACTGTCTGTTCACCGAGCACTGCACAGCGGAAGGCGCATTGGCCCGGCTATGGTTTCTAGCCACATGGAGGCGGCCTTGGAAGGAGGCGCCCTGTCTGGACCTCAACAGCTTCCAGGTCTCCCTTTTGTTTGAGCACCTGCCCAAAATCCCCGACATCTCTGAGACGAAGACGGACGTGCTGGCAGCTTTAAAATGCCTGCCACTGGAACTAGTACAGCGGGTTCGGGAATTCAGCGTGGCCAGTTCTGTATGGCGGCTCTTGGTAGCCCACCAGTCAGCCGACCAGATTTCTCAGCTGCTGCCGTCTGAAGAATCCCCCGAAGCGCTGTCTGTCGCCCAGAAAGAAAAGGGTAAAGCAGTTGCGAGCGCGATGGGCTGTCCTGCCTCTATGACTCTCGCCGATGTTGCATCGCGGAAACGCGGCAATGGTGCGCCAGCTGGACCGACAGTCAACGAAACGAAGATCGAATTGCCGGTCTTCCGCTTGATGGTTGATTCGCTTGGCCTGTGGTCGATCGAGAGGCTGGCCGAAAAGCTGGCTTTCAACCGGGCCAATCGCAGACCATGTCTTGTTCATGGTTGTAGAGGCGACGGTCAGCGGTGTCGTGATACATTTCAAGGTCCGTTTTCTCTTACTTTGGATCTCACGCTGTTTTTTCTTTACTATGTTTCTGGTTGACCTTTGCTCATCTTCTGCTTGTGTCGTAATTTATCTTACACGTTTTGGCCACCCGCAGCAAATGTATGGCATAATACACTGACACTGTTGTCTGTAGGCTGATCTGGCTCGCTTGGACATCCCCGAGGAAGTCCTATCCGACAGAGCCATGCTGCAAAAATTCAGTCCCAACAGCACCCTTGCCTGGCCTCCTCTTCCGGACAGACGCTCAAGCACACGTGTGTCTAGGGTCAAGCTTGAGGCCGCGGTGTACAACAATCTGCGGTTCTGGGACACGCCGACGCCGCCAGACCTGTCTTGGTCCGCCTTCACCAGACATCCCTCGGCTGCGAATCCTTCTGTCTTCCGCGCGATTAACCTCGACGATGTATCTGGTATCACATTTTTCTTCCACGACGCAGAGTGCTATGCCATTCACGTACACACCCCAGAGGCTCTCACGGCCCAGTCCACTTACGACACGTATCTCTCTGGGTCGAGCTGGGCGGACGCCACATGGCAATATGTCCCAATTCTGTCTACAGATCGCATCATCAAATTCAAAACTGTCACCACAGAAAGCAACGATTTGTATAATCATCACAAATCAGATACCTCTGTATGATCCTAACCGATGGTGCCAGTTTAAAATGAAGCATTCTCCTAAAGTTGAAGTCGGTCGCCAACCGCACTATGCTTCAGGGCACCACACATTGGCTGTTGCGCCACCGATCACGTTGGTGTACAAAATGGCTGATACCGCCGACGAAATTTACCCAGATGTCGGAGCGGTAGCTGATGCAGAGGTTGTCCCTCAGCGATGCGATTTCGCCTACTGTGAAAAATCTTGTAGACGGAGCAACAGACGGCCAGCATATGTATGCGAAGTCTATGCGCCGCCCTTCCACATCGCTCGTCCGTGTCTTTCATCGGCGAAACAAATCGCTCTGTTGAGGCTTGCTTTTGACGTACAAAGATGGAGGGCAGAGGGCAATGGGTGACTGTCATGTTGGCATGGATCAGTACGAGGATTATGACCATCCAGTCCGTCTTTGTGCGTTGCACAGCGAGCAAAAAAGAAAGAGACTCTCGGATAAACTCTGACTCGTCGAAATCCGGGCGACGGACCAGGTCGACCACAAGCACGACGAGGAAGGCTGGGAATGCTGCAAGCTCCGGGGTTATTTTACATTTGCATTCAATACGGAGGAGAGTTCCGCCCAGCACGAACCGGGGCCTGAGGAAGGAGAAGAAGAAGAAAAATAAGAACCGGATTGAGATTCTTTCTCCAAGCGGATTTTTTGCAATAATGAGCTTTAGATGATTTCATGGCAACATGGAACTTCGAAGAAAATCAAATCAAATCCACAAATTATTACCTCGGTAAGAAGTTGGTGTAATGTGATGCTTCGTCCCCTAAGGGACACCAGTTTGTTTGTGCGTCTATTTACTCGGTTCCTCGTTAACTGAATGTGATAAATATTGTAAAGCTTTGCCTGCAAAATGTCCTTTGAACCCGCGCGCGCATAGAAACCACCACCATGTGGAGTAGCATTCTTCATCAAGTCGACTTTTGACCCTGCGGTGACTGTCTCTTACCTGACCTGTCTTCTTTCACAGGTGGCTGGCCTTCGTGGCTGGTGGTATACGCGTACAGAAGGGTGAGAGCACGGAAGAGTTATGGAAGATACTGGAAGTTGGATCCTCTACAGACCAAAAAAGTCATGTGAGAGGATCTGGTCAAATTTCATATTTTTTTCTGATTGTCCACACAAGAAAGGAAGGAAAACAAGTCGTGACTTCCTCTTTCCTCTTCCTGCCGAGTGGGCCTGTGACCCCATCTGATGACGTCGGCAGAGCCTCGCCAGCAGCCAACCAAGACAGACGAATTACACGGAACGGAAGCAGGCAGCTGGCATGAAAATTCAAGCGCGCCACGCACGGCGTGTACATAATACCACATGTCCTCGAGCGGAGAGAGGCAGCGGGAAAAAGATCATGATTCGTACCAGAAAAGGGGCAGAAAAAGCAGGGGATCATTGTTGCCCGAGGGCTGGTTTGCCTACTTTGTAAGTACACCACCCACACAGTAGGCCATTTTAGCACTGGCATGTGTCTTGCTTTCTTTTTCTTGCGTTTCTGTTTACCGCATTCCGCTGGGCTTTGCACGAGCCGTTGAGCGCATGGTGTGAACAAGTCGCGGCTTCCTATTGGCTCCCAGATGCATTTCCGCCACTACGACAACCAGGAAAGGTCCTCCAAATTCTTTCACACTGCTTACTTTACTGGGCTGGTCCCTACGGCATTGGTCTCCCTTGCACATGTAGCTTAAAGCCAATCCCTGGAGGGGCGCCTCTTTTTTTTTTTGGTTCTGGACAATCGTTTCCTTCCTTTCCATTTCCATCCGAGTTCAAAGCATTTCCAATTGAAGCCGACTCTTGTTTTCTTCCCGTCCATCATGACAACCGCCCTCTATCATCTCTCCCTACCCCAGGCCGTCTTTGACCACCCGGCGGCCTCCATCCTGGTGCCCGTGGCCCTCGGCGCCACCGTCGGCTACAGCTCTCGGCGTAGGTCATCGTCATAAATAAGAGCTCGTGATGTGGCAGTCGTGCTAACTCCCCCCCCCAAAAAGCTCAAAAAGATGACCCGACGATCACGACCCGCAAGCAGCCGCCCTTCCGCCCCCCGCCGGCTGCTTTCGGCCCCATCTGGACCGTGCTGTACGGCGTGATGGGCTATGCGGCGCACCGCGCCCTGGGTGTCAGCGCCCGTCCGGGCAACACGCGCACGCTCGGCGCTGCTCTCTACACAGTGCAGCTGGGCCTCAACCTGGCCTGGATGCCACTGTTCTTCACGCTGCGGCAGCCCGTCCTGGCGACGGTAGACTCACTGGCCTTGGTGGGGATCAACTCGTACCTGGCGCAACTGTGGTTCGGCGAGGTGGACGAGTTGGCCGGCTGGCTGCTGGTGCCGTATGTGGCGTGGCTGGGCTTCACGACGTACCTGAGTGCGGGCGCGGCCTACCTGAACGGCTGGTCGTTCGATGGCAACAAGAAGAAGCTGTAAGAAAAAAGGTGTGCAAGAGGGGGAGAGGACTTGTAAATAACAGACAGTGCCACGAGTGTTCGAGTGAGGATCCTTGGAAACCAATGAGATCCGGGGTGTACAAAGTATGGGAAGCCACAACAAAAAAAAAAACAGGGCACAGATTTGGGGAGCTAGGTGGCTCATCACAAAGGCAATCATGAAATTCATCTGTTTTTTTATCCAAAAACCATGGATTGTTGGTTCTTCTTTTCGAACTCTGTAACAAATGTAAATAATAATAAACCAAAGGGTTTTCCCAAAACGCCCCGTCTCTTGGCCCCATTTTCTATGTATATACTTCTTTCTGTTTTGTTTCGTTACTCTCGGTCCGCCGAATGATTCTGATGTATGCCTATTCATATACTGTATGCTTTTTTTGGATGCCGCCGACTTGTAATGGATGGATGCTGTTTGAATCGAATGCTTCTTCCATGCAATATTCCTTTCCCCCCCAAAGCCTCTGCCTAAGCTAGTGGCAGGTGTGTCTTCATTCCGTCGTACACCATGAAAATGAACGCCGAACTTGGCACTGCCCGTGCGACCGTCATGCCGCAGCCCCGATAGAAGCCCCGGATACCGGTCTGCTTCCACAGAGCCCGCCCCTCGTCCATGAACGAGCGTCGTATACCACTGTTGGGACTGGCGGCCCCGCCAACTGGCGCGGTCTGCATTCGCGACTTGACCGTGTCGGCTGGAAAGAAGAGAAAATTGTACGCCATGCCAGCCGACGCGCCGGCGACGGCCTGCTGCCAGAGCGGCAACGGATCTGTGCGCAGGCGGCTGATCTGCGCCTCGCGCTCAGTAGCTGAGAGAGACAGCCGAGACTGCTTCTGCTCAAAGGTGCGCACGTTCCAGTCGCGCAGAAAGCTGGTGGTGGTCTCCTTGCTGCCGAACCAGGCGGCGCTGCCGCCGGCTTCGCGGATCAGGGTGCCCATCTGGCCGTGCCAGAAGCCGCGCATGCCCTCATGGCGGTAAATCTCACCGATGACGGCCAGGGGCCCACGGTGTTTCGCGGGGCTCGCGGCGGCGCCGGCTGCCGGCTCCCCGGTCGCAGCGGTGCCGGTGACCTGGATCTTGCATTTGACCAACTCAATGGGGGTCAGGATGAACGAGGTAAAGACACCGGCGAAGGCGCCGGTGTAGTACAAGGCCGGCAGCGAGAGAGGTTCGTCACGGCGGGTAACATGCATCCAGATGAGGGTTTCGCGGCCGAGGCGTTCAAACGAAAACAGACTGCTGGTTTCGAGAGCAGCGCCGACGAGGGGCGCGCTGATGCCGCGGTAGAGGCCGCGGAGGCCATCGGCACGGATGGACTGGCGGAAGCAGTCGAGGGGCCCGCGGTAGCGGAGAGGGAGGTGATCGGGCTGGGACTGGAGCCGGACCTTGACAGTGTCGAAGGGGTACTCGATGTACTTGCCAGCAATGCCAGCGGCCTGGAAGAGAAGGTGTGTTAGAGACAGGGCGGGCCAGACAGACAAAATCGGTGGCAGGGGAACTGCCAGTAGAAAGGCCAGAACAACATACGGATCCATAAAGAATGTCCTCAGTAGCCTCCAGGACGGCAGCCCGACGCTTCAAAGAAAGAAGCGAAGCCGGCGAGGACTCCTGGGAGGAAAGAACAGGCGCAGCCATCTTGACGGTGCTGGGAACGGCCATGGTGGATGAGGGTAGGATTGGGGGCGGCAAGAGCGGTTGCGGGAAGATCGGCACTCAAAGAGAAGGAGAAGGAGGAGAGAAAGAGAGAGGGAAGTGGAGAAGTGCGCGCGACGAGGAAGAGAAAGAAAGAAAGAAAGACGGCCACCCCCCGCCACGAGGGCGGGCAAGATGGCCGGTATTTCGATGCAGACAGGCGGAGCGAGAAAAAAAAAGCCAAGACGACCCTCACAGAGGGGCGCCTCTCGTCTGTGTCTGCGTGCTTGTATGTAGCAGGGTCGTGCTGATGCGCAGGGGAGATGCTGCTGGGTCGTTCTGGGTGCGCAAGTCGTGCTTGATGTACAAGTACCGTTGGCTGCGAGTGGGCGCGGACGAGACTCCTAAAAAGAAATGCCGAGGCCGGCCCGCAATGCAACGGCGGCAGTGCCAGAAAGAGAGCAGACAGAGAGAGGATAAATAATAGCTCAGCACTGCCCACCCTAGCTGGCTGAGAAAAACATGTTTTTTTGTTGTGTTTTTGACGTTTTTGACGTTTTCGGCGTTGTTGGCGTTCTTTACGTCTTTTAAAGTTTTTTGACGTTTTTGACGTTTTGACGTTTTTGACGTTTTTCGCGCTTTCTGCGTTATCTGCTTTTTCTTCGTCTTTTACAGCGCATTATAGGTGGCGCATCTCACTGTAACTTTAAGTGGTACTTATCGGCTTATCAAGGCCAAAGGGGGCAGGTGTGTTAGCAGTGGCACATATGGTCAACCGTAATGGTGGTTGTCCTGCAGAAGAGAGACTGACTTCCGAAGTGGACAAGAGCATAAAAAAGCAGGGAAGGCAAACTCCTAGGGTTGCAAGGAAGAATGCGGAAAGAGACCAAATGGAAGGCAAACGTAAAGCAAATAAAAATAATGGAGGGGGGAAACCCTCAGACCCTGGACATGGCAGCGTGGGAGCGTGGGCAAAGATCGTCGTGCAGAGGGTCTGTCTTCTAAAAAGTTTTAGTCGAGAAAAAAAGATCAAGTGAAGAAAAAGTTCTCGGGAAAGTTCCCAGAAAAAAAAAATGGTGACGCACTTTGCCGAAGCCGGGGTCTAGGCACAGAAGTACCCCTGCTGCTAAATTGGCAGTATCAGTACTTCCGATTGTCTCGCATGTGCTCAGGTACCATTCAGGTGGGGGATCTGATAGAGGGGCAGAGCTTCATCGCTCGTGCACGTGACCACAAGTGTAAGAGATCAGCACAAGCCTTCTCCAGACTTGGAAGACCATCCACGGCGTATTACTTGATGGAATCTCAAGTGAGATATTTTATTGGATCGATTCTTCTGATTTTGGACAGTTCCAGCTACAATGTGGATGTGGTCGTAACTTTCCCGTCCCTGAAATCCGCAAACCGATGAGCAAACAGCTGTACCATTAATAGAAAGAAAAGAAAGAAAAGAAAATTGAAAATTTTGACGAAAGTGAAGGAAAGAAAAAGAAATAGAATAAAAGACGAATATAAAAAGAAATAACAAAGACGGGGAAAATCCAGAGAAGAGGAGCGAAAATAGAGAAAATAGAGAAACAAGAATCAGCAACAAACCAAAGTCACAACAGAAAGATCATGTTTCAAATGGGCAGTTCAAATATTGACTGGTCCCCGTTAATGGCCCACCTTGCCTTCACTCCATGTCAGCCTCTGGTGCCTGCGCAAAACGATCAGTTGTGTACGGTACTTCTTCGGGCTCTGGATTTGGCAGAGTGGGGATATTGCTTGACAACGAAGACCCAGACAGGCGTGGCATACCGGGTCCAGGCTCGCCGGCTGGTGTTGAACGCGGCCCTGCAAGCAGTGGATCCTGTGCCCCAACAATGTCGGTCTGTGGGCCCAAATTGCTTGTTCCATTCAAAACTGATCCACTGGATTCAGAACCATTGCTGGGGCCGTCAACTGGGGCAGGCTGCTGCTCTACAGAAGGAACAGCAATCTCATTGTCGTCATGGCCTCCTGAATTGGCATTGCTTCCACTGTCGTCGTTGCCGTCGTGGTCGACGTCAATGATCGTCGCAGAACGGCCAGGTGGCGAGGAGACAGTGTTGTCTCTATGTGCAGGTCCCAGGTCTGCATATGTGTTCCTGCTGGGCAGGATTCTAGAAACGGAGCGCACTGCTGTCCGAAACTTCAGCAGGATCTCTGGGTTGCCACACTCCTGGAGAGAGCCCATAAATCCCGGTAGCTCAATGTTGATCTTCACAGCCTCTTCCAAGACAGAGCCAAGACAAACAAAGGGTTGGTGTTGGATGTGCTGCCACACGCGCTTGGCAGCGGGGGCTTCGATGACTCCATGAAACGTGTCCAGCATTTCCTGGCGGAAAGCACCGATATCAATGTCGTCCCAGTTGAGAAGGTGCCTGTTGTCGTTCCCGCTAAGTATAAGGTCGACGGCGGCCCGTGGTGCTTCGAGAAAGCGACATATCAAGGCCAGCATGTAGATGGCCGACTCCTCTTTCCTTTCTGGACGGGGAAGATGGATCCAATCTGGCCATACGACAATACTCAGTACGCATTGTACCTGTTTCAAACCAAGGGCCAAGCATTCGAGGTCATGTCCATGCAGCTCCAGAAGTGGATCCAGAATGACCACTTGGGCCCGGCTGCTGGTTCCCCCGAGCAGGATCACGTACCAGTTTCCTGTCTCCGAGCATTTGGGTATTATGAACCAGCGTCCGTCCAGACGACACTTTTCGGATGACATGTCGCACACAGCAGAGTCCCAAAACTGGCTGTCGAGACAGAGCACATTGGATCCGTCTGGTTGCGTACAGAGTCGGAGCCAAAAGCGTAAACTGTTCACGTCCAAGGCGGCACCCAAGGCAAGCTGGTCTCGCAGGTCTCTCAAGTTCCACTCCCCTGGAATGTCCCATATCTTGGGAAAGACGACAGGGCTGCCAGGGTCATTCAGGGAAACAAAGTTCCTATGGAGATTCGGCTGATCCAGGGGGGCTCTTTTTGGAAATGTGTACACATCTGTCGAATAACCCTGGCCATGTTCTCCAGCCCTCTCCTTTCCCGTGGCTTTCAGGCGCTTGGCTGGAATAATTTCAGGTGTGTCATCACCCAGACCACGCTTCTCTGCAGTGGACACACCACCGCGTAGAGTAACATCGGTTGCACCGTCCTCTCGAGAGACCACAATAGACCGTGGCCGGATGTGTCTCCCAACAATGTGCAGCTCGCCATTCAAGCTGTCATGAAGGGCACAGAATGCATGCAATGTCTAAAGACGGCCGAATAGAGCCGAAAATCAAGGTGATTAACCATTGCCCCAAGTAGTCATCGAATCACGAAAGAAGAGAAGAAAAATTACACTTACCGTGAAGTGCCGACCCAGCTCTTGGACAGACCGGTACTTATTGTGACAGGCTGACACAGGGCACTTCCAAGGAGTAGGCAGTGCGAGAAGGGTGTAATTCTGTGGAATCAAAGTACCAGCCAATGAGTCCTCTGGCCAGTCACTGTATGGTTCGTTGTACCTCCGAGTCATGCTCGCCCAAGAAATGCCATCTGCTGGGGCGGAATAGTGGCGCCTTGATATATTAGACTATTGTCCAAGATTGAAGCGTTAGCCACAGGAGTCCCAGGCAAGCAGGGGGGTATATGACACAAAAACGAAGAGAGCGACAGACATATGTCCCGAATAAAACAAGAAGAGAACAAAAGAGACCAAACTCTATTCTTACAGCGAGATTTTTATGGAGTCCATACGACCCCGTTACCGATTCATACGTCTCGAGTTTGTCGTTCTTGTATTCGTCCACCATTCGCTCAACCATTTCGTCATCGTCTCGGTTGGGTAGCTCTCGCAGAGTATGGGGCTTGGCCCAGTCTTCAGCGATGAGCAGTACAGGTACAGAGAAGTCGTGTTTGTGATCCGCGCATGACCGGCTGGCCCGCCCATTGCGGCCACGTGTGAACTGGTCACAGTGAACGCAAGCAGAGCCTCGGCGAATGGCCACTGTGGGAGCACTCTCGAGAACGATAGGAAGATCATCTTCGGCCTTGACGGAGGTCTGGTGAACTTCCAGGTGGTCTTCCACCTCCTTGCGCGACCGCCCGATTGCAGCTGGAGGGTTGCACAGGACACACAACAGAGGGACCATCTTACCTGATGCAGCCTGTAGGCAACAGAGGAGAGACTGTCGCTGAAATGAACTTGAATGAACTTACGCAAGCGGAAAAACAAAGGAAGCTATGCCGTTATACCACAGAATCAGCAACAGAAGGAAAAGAAAGCAAATTGGGCATTGCAAATAAACCCGCGACATCAGCTCTATTTAAGTGCACAGAGCACGCACAGAACACCGCGTGCTATCGCATCGCATTGAATAGAGAGTGCCGGAGACAGCAAACAAAAAGGTTCCTCCTCTCGGGCGCAAAACGCAGGGGGTGCGGCCAGAACGCAAAGACATTGCTGGCCGACAAAAAGAATTTGGACCTCCACATTCATGTAATGCCCACCGCCTCACTATGTTATCTCAAGAGAGAGCACCGTGAATCAATACGTTTTCCTTTCTGTGTATTCTGAACGAGCTCTGTCTTGATAAAATCAGGGTCGTTTCCACCCCCTGCTAGACAGAATCCTTCGCTCAGGCTTACCACCTCAGCCCGCCTCAGCCACTATTACCTTAACCCTGATCTTATACCAGACATCCAATCGGATCCTCCCCGCCTGTATCTATCGCGGGTTATTAACAAAGTAACACTGCTCGACACTTTAAACTTCTAGCATTGAAGATAGAGCTAACTATAACTTACTCGTGCCTGCGTGCGTGCCCCCTGAGTACCTGCCTGCCTGCCTGCCTGCCTGCCTGCCTGCCTGCCTGCCTGCCTGCCTGCCTGCCTGCCTGCCTGCTTGCCTGTCTGCCTGTCTGCCTGCTTGTCTGCCTGTCTGCCTGCCCACCCGCTCTGATCCCGGGCCCCTGTTTCGAAATCCACTTGAACTTTCTACCCGCTGGCCTGCCTGTCCAAAGCATGAATGCCAACTTACGTATTTAGTACACGACTTTACACAACTCACTTATACCACAAAACCCCAGAGACAAAGACAAGACACGACTCGAATTATTTGTGTACGCGATCAGTCTATAGTAGTAGTTACAAGGCTGTGTGGCTACAGAGCATCTTTGGACTCAGCTATTCAACTCCAGATGCGGTCAAATCTGTTCGAACTCGCCAGAAACGTGGTACAGTGTATATAGTTTTACGAGTTACCAAATGAAGCCTCGTTATGATTTCGTGTGGCAAAAGTTTGAGCGACTCCGTTATTCCCCCCCCCCCCCCCCAGGACCCACAATAAAAGTTGCCGGTCACTGTATTACATAATCTTTCTCGCCCTTCTCACTTCGCGTGCCACCAAAGCTTCTCCTCGATCTCCCATCACAATCCTTCCAACCAGCTGCCCACTATGCCGATCAAAGACGACTTGCTGGACGAGGAGCTGGATATCGGCCCTCAGATTGTTGTTAATCAACACAAAAAGAAGCGCAAGGAAAAGAAGAAGCCGGCGCAAGAGGCGGCAGACCCAACCGACCAAGCACCGGCCGTCACCACCTCGTCAGGTCCAACAGTCGCTGCTGCTGCCCCCTCGATTATCCCGATACCTGCCTCTACCGCTGCATCCGAAAAACCTGTGTTCAAGTTTGTTCCAAAGAAAGAGCGAGAGCGGCTTGCTGCGGAGAAGGAGGCCAAGGAGGCGGAGGAGAAACGGAAGAAGCAGGAAGAGGCGACAGAGCGTGCACGACAATGGCGTGAAGAGTTTGTTGCCCAGGCGGACGGCTACTACGATGACCGCCATCACTACGACCGGAATCGGCGCCATGACGGCTACGACAGACACAACGGCGGTGGCGGTGCAAACGGACGAAAACGTGGGCGCGACGATGACGGCGACCACAAATTCAGCAGCAGCAACAGCAACAACAAGAAGAACGGAGGAGGAGGAGGACAGGACAAGCGGTCGGCGCAGGAGCAGGCCGAGTACGAGCGTCTGCGAGAGCGATATCTGGGACCGGACCGGACGAAGAGCACGTTCACGGCGAAGAAGAAGCGGCGGCGGGGCGGGCAGGAGTTCAAGTTCGACTGGGACCCGGAGGAGGACACGCGGAACCTGGCAGACGAGGAGGCGCGGCTGGCGGGCGAGAAGCAGTTCCGGCCGCTGCTGACGAGCAACAAGATGCTCAACATCAGCTCGCGCGAGGAAGAGTACGAGTTGGCGGCGCTCAAGAGCGCGCACTATGCGCGGCTGAACGACCGGGAGAACGGGCAGGAGCGGGCGAAGCAAATCATGGACGAGTACTACCGGGCGCGGGAGGTGCGCAACAAGCCGCTGCGCAACATGAAGCACTGGTCGGAGAAGCCGCTGGACGAGATGCGCGAGCGCGACTGGCGCATCTTCAAGGAGGACTTCGGCATCGCCACCAAGGGCGGCGCCATCCCCAACCCCATGCGGTCGTGGCGCGAGTCGACGCTGCCGCCGCGGCTGCTCGACGTGGTGGAGCGCGTCGGCTACCACGAGCCCACGCCCATCCAGCGCGCCGCCATCCCGATTGCGCTGCAGGGCCGCGACCTGATCGGCGTCGCCGTGACGGGCTCCGGCAAGACGGCGGCGTTTCTGCTGCCGCTGCTGGTGTACATCAAGGAGCTCCCGCCGCTCGATGAGGTGACCAAGAACGACGGGCCCTACGCGCTGATCCTGGCGCCGACGCGCGAGCTGGCGCAGCAGATCGAGTCGGAGGCGCGCAAGTTTGCGACGCCGTTTGGGTACACCGTCGTCAGCATCGTGGGCGGCCACTCGCTGGAGGAGCAGGCGTTTGCGCTGCGCAACGGCGCCGAGATTGTGGTGGCGACGCCCGGCCGCCTGGTGGACTGCATCGAGCGGCGGCTGCTGGTGCTGTCGCAGTGCTGCTACGTGATCATGGACGAGGCGGACCGGATGATCGACCTGGGCTTCGAGGACCCGCTGAACAAGATCCTGGACGCCATGCCGACGGCCAACGAGAAGCCGGACACGGACGAGGCGGAGAACGCGCAGGCGATGACGCGGTACCTAGGCGGCGCGGCCGAGGGCAGCAAGATCCGGTACCGCGAGACGATGATGTACACAGCCACGATGCCGACGGTGGTCGAGCGGATTGCCAAGCGGTACCTGCGGCGGCCGGCGACGGTGACGATTGGCAACGCCGGCGAGGCGGTGGACACGGTGGAGCAGCGGGTCGAGTTTGTGGCGGGCGAGGACCGGCGCAAGAAGCGGCTGCAGGAGATCCTGCAATCAGGCACGTTCACGCCGCCGATTATTGTGTTTGTCAACATCAAGCGGAACTGCGAGATGGTGGCCCGCGACGTGCGGTCGATGGGCTTCTCGACGGTGACGCTGCACGGCAGCAAGACGCAGGAGCAGCGCGAGGCGGCCCTGGCGACGCTGCGGCAGGGCAAGGCCGACGTGCTGGTGGCGACGGACCTGGCCGGGCGTGGTATCGACGTGGCGGATGTGTCGCTGGTGGTCAACTTCAACATGGCGACCAGCATCGAGCAGTACACGCATCGCATCGGTCGTACGGGTCGTGCGGGCAAGAGCGGCGTGGCGATTACGTTCCTGGGCAACGAGGACACGGATGTTCTGTACGACCTGCGACAGATGATCTCCAAGAGCTCGATTTCCAAGGTGTCCGAGGAGCTGCGGCGCCACGAGGCCTCGCAGCAGAAGCCGACCAAGGCAAACAAGGGTGGTGGAGAGTCAGGAGGCAAGGGCGGACATTGGAACAATTAGACGGGGACAAGGAAGGACAGAATATCGCAGAGATGGGAAGTTGTTTATTTGTGTATTGTTTTGTTTTCAAGATACTCGGACTAGCGTGAAAAGAAAACTTGCATTGATTGAAAGAGAACCAGGCAGGCCTTCATGCTGCAAGAGACAGTGACGTCCCTGAAAATCAGTAGAAAGGCTCTCTGAAAACGAGAAGAGACGAGCGAACGATAGTAACGGTCGTGGATTTTTTTTTGGCCCCCTCCTACGAGATACAAGATAAGTCGCGAACCCGTGCCCTGCGAGTACACATATTTAATGCATGGTACCTACTACAATTTCCATGGGAAGATTAAAGTCATTGGGTGGTTCCCTCTCTAGATACTATGGGAATTGTGGTGCATGGGCGCTGCCAGAGAATAGTATGTAATACGGGTGTTCAGCCATTAACTAGTTCGTTATGAACTACCCAGACCTCGCCCCACAAAACAACAGCCAATCAACATTCTGGATATCTCAAAGACCAAAAGTTCAAACAGCCTCTTCTATCACCCTAATTTTTTGTGAGGGGGAGCTTTGGTTCGTTTCTCCCATAGCCAAGCGTTGTGCCTCGCCTCCACACCACACGAACACACACGCCCGCACACGCCCGCACACGCGACCATGGCTTCGCCGTCGACTGCCTCGCCGGCACAGTACATCCAGCTCGCCAAGACCCTGCCGCCGCGTCTCCTGCGCTTCCTCGCCCGCTACCCTCCCGCCGCCATCCAACCAGCCGGCGCCGCGACGACGACGGGCTACCAGCAGGACACGCCCAACCCCTTCAAGCCGACCAAGCATGCGGTCACCGGCCGGTGGCACGACCCCGTGTACTCGCTGCGGCGGCAAGCCGACCTGGTCAAGATGGCGCAGCTGAACGGGCTGGCCGAGCTGATGCCCGCATCGGAGAAGAGCCCGGAATCGCGGCTGCGGAAGCGGGTCGAGCAAGGGCTGCGGGTGAAGGGCACGGGTGTGGGCCAGCGGGTGAAGGGTCACCAGCATGAGCGGCACCTGGTATCCAAGTATGTGATCTCTTGTGTGGTAGTGGTGGTGGTGGTGGTGGCGGCCGGCGGCGGCAGCTGTAATGTGGTGTTGTGTTTTGTGTGTAAGGAACCGTGCTAACAAACTCGAACAGGATGGAAGAGCGGAGAAAGGCTATGCTCAACATGCCCAAGTTGATCCGGGAATGGAAGAAGGCATGTTTTTTTTTTCTTTTAACACCCGCCCCCAACACAAAACGGGTTGTGATATTCCTTTAGGTTTGCTACCAGAGACTAACACACCATGCACAGGTTGGGCGGAAGAACTGGACGCGGTTCCCGAACTAAAGCAAAAGCAGTCCGGACAAAAGAGAACCCATGTCGACCACCCTCTCACGACTCTCTGCGCTCTTTTCTATCTCTCTCTCTCTCCCTCTCCCTCTGTGTTTCTCCCGGATGTAGAACTTCATGGGACACCACGTTTTTTTTCGGGCCCGAGAAGAGCTCCAGTTGTGCTGAAGCCTCTTTGTCATGAATGTTCTTATCTTCTCTCTGTACAAAACGCGATGCGCGAAACCACACGACGAAACTCAAAAGAACTCTTGTATAACTAGACAAATTTTTTTTTTTTTTTTTTTGCCCGACATATATGTATACACGTCTCTTAACAAAATAGATGAAAAAAAAACATTGCTAAACAAATGAAAAGAGAAACGTTCCAACTCGACCCAAGAACGTCTATGTTGCCAAAATAGTGTAAAAATAAAGTGAAGACGGAAAAGTCAACGATTCATACATACACACCACAAACAGAAGGGGGCCATACTAGCAATGGCTTTCAGCCTGAAGGCGGCGCACGTGATCAACGATCAACACATCTTCTACACCTTGTTGCGACCACTCACCGTCCTCCGTAATGCTCACTTCTGGTCCATCCACATCACCTTGAGTTCGGAACTGTCGAAACCGACCTCAAGTTTCTTTCCCCGATGTTTGTTTGGGTCACCACAACTCACTTTTATCATTAGTTTTGCAATTCGAGATGTGGAATCTGGGGTTACTAGTATTTTGTACTGGGCGAGTCTTCCGCAAGTGCGCTGAAGAGCTCAAAAACAAACAAGAAAAGCGCAAAAATAATTGAAATACAAAGGTAGCAACGACAGGCAGCAACAAAGCAGCGAAATAAAGAAAATAAAAGAAAAAAAGGGACCAACATGCCGTCCGCCCACCAACGAAGCCTTCCATGTCCCAGCATGCGTCATGTGGGAAAGACCCAAAGCTGAACCGGTTTTTACTATTTGATAAAATTCTTCTTTTTCGTTTATATTTGGATTTTGTCTTCTTTTTTCTCTCCTTTTTATAGGGGGTCCTCTTCTTTTAGAAAACAAGGGGCAGAAAGGCAAAAAATGGGAAAAGAGACGTTTGGAAACAACGATTGGGGTTTGTGAAATAGGGGGGTTCGAGAGTGAGGGGGAAAAAGGTGCTATAATCTTGCATAGCAATAAAAGGGCATGCATATGTATTCTCGTTTTCTTCTGAAAAAAATTCCCTCCTTCCATCTTCCATAAGTGAACACACACTCCATAGACACCAGCCAGATACCACCTGGATTTTAACAACCAAAGAATATCAACCGATGACCGGGCCAGCGGGGGAGCAACCCAAGAGAAAAAAAACGCGAGATATCGATTCTTTCTTTACTCGGAAGCCTTCGGCTCCTCCGGGGCGGCGGCGGCGGGGGCAGCAGTCGTGGTCTCGGCGGCCTTCTCCTCGGCGGCGGGCTCGGCGGCACCGCTAGCAGCAGCGGGCTCGGCGTCCGATGACGTCCAGAGGGTCTAGAGTAGTGTTAGTCAAAGCTCTGGCCAAAGGCAAGCCGTTGTACTCGCGGATTGACCGCGGGACACCACCATCACACGGTGCTTTATGCAATACTCACCAGGTTATCGCGGAGGAGCTGCATGATGAGGGTCGAGTCCTTGTAGCTCTCCTCACTGAGGGTATCAAGCTCTGTGCCAGTAAGACGTAACGTTAGTGGTTTCTCCAGGAATTTGGGGGAATACATCCAGGAATTCGAGATATTTGAGAAGCTCGAAGAATTCGTCGAAAGCACATACCGGCAATGGCGTCATCAAATGCCTGCTTAGCCAGATGGCAGGCCTGGTCGGGGGCGTTGAGAATCTCGTAGTAGAACACCGAAAAGTTCAGGGCCAGACCCAGGCGAATTGGGTGGGTAGGCGGCAGCTCGGTTTGTGCAACCTCGGTGGCAGCCTTGTAGGCCTCGAGAGACTTGTCGGCAGAGTCCTTGCGTCTGTCGCCCAGAGCGAACTCAGCCAGGTAGCGGTGGTAGTCACCCTTCCTGCAGTGATGTGAGCAAGTGTGAGGCGCAACAGTGAGAAGGCCAGATGACGGGAAGAAAACTAGAAACAACATATCCGGCACTTACATCTTGTGGTAGAAGACCTTGGACTCGCCAGTCTTGGCAGACGGGATCAGGTGGTCGTCGAGGACCTTGAGGATGTCGTCGCAGATGTTGGCCAGCTCCTGCTCGATCTTCTGGCGGTACTCCTTGATAAGGGAAACCTGGGAGGTGTTGCCCTTGGACTCTTCCTTCTGCTCGATGGAGGTGACAATCCTCCACGAGGCACGGCGGGCACCGATGACGTTCTTGTAGGCGACAGACAGCAGGTTGCGCTCCTCAACAGTGAGGTCCTGGTCTTTGGAGGCGACAATCTTCATGTTCTCGACCATCTCTGTGAGGCGGAACCACGACGCGTCAGTAATGCCACACAGAGGTTTTTATGCCCCTTCGTTTTCCTTTTATACTGATTCCGTCTCTTTGCAGCTATAATTTTCCCTTTACTCCATTTGCTCTGCTGGTGTTTTGGACGTACCCTCGTAGCGCTCAGCCTGCTCGGCGAGCTTGGCGAGATAGACAGCATCTTCGTGACCCATGGTGACGGAATGTGGACCTGGAGACGAGGGAACAAAAGAGGTCAGTCAGCAGCTGCTCTGGAAACGGAAGCATAACAGCAGAATGGTTTGCCAGTACAGGAGACAGACAATGTGGGTATTTCTGGTGACAAGACGGCGCACTGGTTAGGATGACGAGGGAAGGAAGTAGGGAAAGGAGGTGAGAAACGAGGACGAGTGCGGAGAAAGGTGGAAAGGTGACTGAAGAGAGTAGAGACAGAGAAAACAGCAATGCAGAGCAGATCCGAATTATCGGGAGCCCGGTACGGAACGTCGGAGAGGCTGCTTTGTTGTGGTTGGTTGGCAGGTTTGCGCGTACACACACAGAGAGAGAGAAGGAGAGAGCGAGTCTGCGTGAGAGAGAGGCAAGAACGAGGCGAGATTGAGTGAAAAAGGAGAGGCTCTCCCCGCTTCTTTTCGCCGATGCGGTGGGGTCTGCGCAAAAACACACTAAGACGGTGGGAGTAACGCAGCCCAGCCAGCCAGCCCAGGCGTTTCGCAGGACGAGACGGAGCCGCTTGCACACATCAGCCGCTCGTCAGACGCACTGCAGACGGATGGCACATCACGCCCTGTAACAGGGGGGAGCCAAAATAAAATAATCCACGAAGCCAAAAAGCCGTTGATGCTGGCAATTCAGCTGCCGTCGAAGGCATCGCTGTGGCCAGCTAACCAAAGCTGCCCACCACAGCGACCATGACACACCGCGACATCCATCCTCCCGTGTATACGGTGAGTCGGTAGTCCGGCAGGGTCGATGGCCGCTTTGCGAGAGCGGAGGGCAGCGGTTTGCGGAGGGAGCCTGGGGCACGAATTGGCGGCTGGAAATCGTCGCAAAGTGTCGCGAGGCGATCATGGGAGCAGGTGCTCTCTTGAAGGCATCGTGAGCTGGCCTGAGCCCAGGTTCTGGGCTGTCTCTCACTCTCTCACTTGCTCTGTCTTTCTCTCGCTCTCCCCGCATGTGTATATATTTGGGCGCTGTGTGCTTTTCTCTGGAGGTCTGCTGTTTGTCTGTCTCTTGGCCTGCGTTCTCGACTTTGCGAAGGAAGGGCGGACACAGGTAGGGGGGAGTGACGGGCGCTTGTAGCCAGAATGTTGGGGCAGGCGCACAAAGTATACGCAACAGCAGCAGTAGCAAGAACTCACCTGTTTGACTTGCAAAAAGGGGGATGCAATGGTGACGTTGGGAGAGTGGGAAGCGGAGCGAGACAAGGGGAGAACAGCGAGAAGAAGCGGGTTATTTGGTGGAAGGATGGTTTTGGGAGGGGGAGAAGATAGTGGTGGAGGAAAGGACAATTTGTGGTGTTTTTGTTGACGCGATTCCAGGAGGGAAGGAGGGAAGGAGATTTTCGAAAGGGAAGGAACGAGGGAGGGGGGGGTTGATAAAAATGCAGCAAAAAACGGACAGCCAGCCACAGTGAGGCGAGTATTGGGACTGTTGTTATTGTCCCCTCCTCTACTAGTGGGCAGTTTCGGGCGGTTTCACTGGCTGGAAGCCGTGGTATTACAGGGGGGAACGGGTTAGGGGGGGGACGTGCAGCGACGGTGTAGCCATTTAGGGGGGGAATGATGACGGACGACAGGCGAGGAGCGTCTGGTTTGGGAGGGGCCAGCGAGAAACGGACCCTTGGAGTAATACGGTACGGGTCCGTTTATGGGTCTACAGGGTGTATGGGCGTCTACAGAGTGTTTCGTTTCGCTTCTCCGCCTGTTTAATTTCAACCATATCCCCTGCTTGTCGGCGTCTCACCAGAGACCTGAGACGGCAGGTCGGTCTGCAGGCCCGAAAAAGGGACAGAGCAAAGCGGCCGCCGAGTGGTCAACTGGTCACCAACTGGCCGCAGGCTACAGGAATTGCATGCACACCATCTGTCGAGGCCAGCCAACGATCCAAATAAGGAAATCGCGATCAACGGCGCCAAACGCTGACTCGCCACGTGATGCTGCTAACGATTCGCAAGCACAGAGGGGCGAGATGGAGGGGGGGAGAGGGGCGGACGTGGCGGTGCTTCTGACCAAAAAGCAGGAAAATAGGTACGAAGAAGGGGGCGAATAATTGTGCCAGCGCCTTCTAGCAAAAAAAATAAAAACATAAAGCAGAAAAAAAAGCAGAAAATAAAACACACAAGCAGTTTCGCGCACTGGGATATACGTCACGAGTAGAAGCCTCAGAAGCGTTGGGAGTTGTCCAAGAGCCACCTACTAACTATTATCTACCATGTTCTTGCCTCCTCACTCCATATCGTTGCCGTTGGTCTTTTCCTATCGCATCCGCCTGCATGCAAGACGCCGTTCGGACGTTTGCAGCGATACACACCGGCAGACAAGCACTCTAGACGCTTTAAACAAAACGCATCACTCAGCCACACAATCAGGTCTCAACATGATTTATGCGCGCGCCTTGGCCCGATGACGTTTACATGCCGTGGCCGTCTCAAAATAAAGACCGGCCGCCGTTATGGGACGTTATGTGAAGCGGGCGCCACGAGACTGAAAAAGTATTTTACACCGTACAGCTAGCTTCTAACACCCCCTCATCTTCTGGCAAGCCCCAGAAAGCACTTTGGGCTTATCTGTCAGCACCTAGGCACACCATCGTGAGATCCGTGGCGTGCTGTGCCGCCAGCTGCCAACAGCCCGGAACTGTCAGTTGTGGTCACGTGGTCTCTCATTGGCCAGTAACGCTTCCGTGCCATCACCTGTTCTTGCAAGAGTCGAGGTCCCATGACTTCTGCTAAGCCTCGAGAGAGAAACTGTGCAAGTGACGATGCAACGAGATCTGAGATGCCGATGCCATCCTGTGAAAGTCCAGTGTACATGAATTCTATCTTCTCAAACACGGCATAATGCCAAATGAGACTCTACACCGTAGAACGCAGCGGAGCTGTCTTGAGAGTTCGTCAGGGTTCACGGGTTGGGAGGTTTAACTATGTTCTAGAAAGGAAACAGAAAAAGAAAGAAAGAGTACCGATGCTGAAATCGGATACCAAGGTGCAAGGCAGCCCTGCCATCAAAATCAGGAACTTTCTGGTATCCTCCCTAGCAGAGCTCGTTTTCATCTTAATTTTTTTTTTGCCCACCTTGTCTCCATAGGTCCGTTCGTAGGTTCTCATAGGGCGGTTTGCTCGGCTGATGACGGAGCTTCTGGACAGCCGGAGTTTCTGTGGTGTGGGGTTTGTTTTGTTCTCTCAGTGGTATTCGCTACACAGGACAGAGGTCTCTTTTGGACCCCTCTCTCGTTCCTTCCCGAACCACCACTACCTGCCCCATTGTCGTCCACCCAAAAATTCCCGTCCCCAATCACAGGTGCATACCCAATCACGCGTGATTTTTGCACATAAACCCAGGCTTGTTCGTCCTTACCATCCAACACAAGAAACCTCCCCAAACAACTACACACACTCACACAATTGTCTGTCTTGTCAATTGCACACGACACCAAACCGCCAAAATGTTCCGCCAACTCACCAAAGCCAACACCACCACCGCTGCTCTGCGCCCCTCCTCGCTCGTTGCTGCCCGCACATTCTCGACGTCGGCCATCCGGATGGGCGAGGGCGACACCGGCGGCTTCCGCAACACCGGCGGCGCCGCTACGCAGGACGCCTTCCAGCGGCGCGAGAAGGCGTCGGAAGACTGGGCCATCCGCCAGCGCGAGAAGCAGAAGCTCCTGGAGCTCAAGGCCAAGCTCACCGAGCAGCAGGCCCACCTGAACGCCCTGGCCGAGCACATGTAAGCCCTGGAAGAAAAAGAGCTCTGAAAACGGAAGCCCTGGAAAAGAGGGCAATTTCCGACAGAGACACCTTACTAACTTGCCGCTTTTAGTGATGAGCTCACCAAGGACAACGAGAAGAAATAAACGGCCATTGGCAGCCTAATCCAATGAAACGATGCATCTATGGAAGCAGAGGAGGGACGGGCCCCGACAAAAAGGTCTGGACAAACACGGACAACCCAGGGAAAAAAGGGGAACAGGGAGGGGATGGGACTATGGGAAAATGGGAACACGATAACACAATCTCGGGGAACAGTATGAACGACTGCTCGGTGTGAATTGAATGGACAACATGGGGGAAAAAATTGGGAAGGGAAACCACAAACAACTATCTGCTCTGCTCCATATATCAAATCGGCTTTCCTGCCTTGATGTAGTAGTTGTTTGGGTCATTTTTTATATGTTCAAGTGTTGCTTGCCCTTGTTCCCTGCAAAGCTAGGAAGAGATTTCCATTTCATTTTTCATTTACTTTTCTCTCTCTTTTTCTTTATGTGATATACTTCTGTCTTCTCCTTTTACGCCTGGCATTTTTGGCCGTGTTCTATCACCACCTTACATAAATGTACATGAAAAAATGAACAAAAACAAACATAATACACAGACAACAATGGAACAAGAACAACAAAAGACGGCGGAATATGACAATTGTATGACAATTGTCAAAAGTGTTCGTGCACAACACACAAAGACCATGCCTCCCCAGTAAACTTGACTCTTCCTTTTTGGTCCCTCCTATTACCTACCACAAGAAAAAAAACAAAAAAACAAGAGAGAAGACAAAAAATATAACACCATACGTGAAGCCTATTTGGAACTTGCATAAAATACAGTCCTCCCAAACTCGAATACTATCGTGCTCTCCGTCTGATACATTCCTCCACCCTTCCGTATAATTCCTTTACTCCGTGCTGGCCCTGCGCTCACCGCCGTCCCATGTACGACCGGTAGAAGCTCTCGGCGGCGTCGTTGTCGGCACCGCCGTGTGGTCCACCCAAGTTGCCGTCAGCCTTCTGTGCTGCTGTCACCTTGGCCTGCAGCGTTGCCGCATTGCTGTCGATCCATTGCAGTTGGCTCAGGTGGCCATTGAGCACCCGCACAATTTGGCTCAACTGGATGTGTTAGTATGGCGCCAAGAGAGAAAACGACAAGAGGGGGGGGGGGGTAAAGGATATAAGGGGGTGACAAAAACAGAGAGAACCTACCGGGTCATCCGTCTTGCCCGTCTTGCTCAGACTGCCAGAGATATCATTAATCTCCTTGATCATCTTGGTCATGTCCTTGCTCATGTCATCCATCCGCTCAATCAGCCGCTCGGCCGTCTTGTACGTCCGCTCGCGCTCTTGGTCAGGACCCGTCAACATTGTGTCACCCGCTCCCGGACCACCGGCACCTGTGGCGTTGTTGCTGCTCGTCTGTCGGCTTAGCAACTCCTCGGCCTCTCGCTCGTATCGGTCCAGCCACGCAGCCAGCTCGTCCTGTTGGCTCTCGACCGCCTGGAGCTGCCGGTCAATCTCGTTGCTGGCCCGCTCGGCCTCGTACGTTTCCAAATACAGCTTTTGGATGCGCTCGCCATTGTCAACCAGCTTCTGGTCCCAGTCTTTGACCTTGCTGGCCTGGCTCTGGAATTCCTTTTGGTACTTGTCCAGGTCCGTTGCCCACCGGCTGATGATCTCGTCCATCGTGCGGTTCTTAAGGCGTGCAAGCTGCGAAGACGGGCCCGATGTGGTAGCCGCGCCTGATGCAGGGGCTTTGGTCGTGCTGGCTGCCGTTGTCGCCGTGGTGCCTGCAGTTGTGGCAGCACCAGTCGTGGCGGCGGGTTTGGTAGCGGCAGCCCCAAACAAACTGCTGGCAGGGGCGGCTGCCGCAGTCGTAGCAGTCGGCGCAGCCGAAGAAGCCGGCGTCGACGTTGACGTGGCCGGCGCTGCTCCAAAAAGACCACCCGCAGCAGGCGCCGTCGTGGCGGTGGCGGTAGCCGCTGTAGACGCTGGCTTCGCAGCTCCGAAGAGAGACGGCGTAGACGCGGCAGCGGGTGCTGTGGTAGTGGCAGCGGCCGGGGTGGTCGCAGATGAAGCAGAGGCTCCACCTAGGGCGCCAAACAGACCCCCTGAAGCAGCAGGCGCCGCAGTCGTGGCCGGCTTGGCAGCACCAAAGCCGCCTCCGAAGAGACTACCGGCGGCTGCCGGTGTTGTGGATGAAGATGCAGCAGTCGTTGCAGCAGGTGTGGTGGTCCCGCCGAACAGGCCACCAGCAGTGGGTTTGGCTGTGGAGGTGGTGGCTGCAGCAGTCGTTGCCGGGGCGGAGAAGAGGTTTGTTGAGGAGGTTGGTGTTGAGGCTGAGGTTGCCGGAGCAGCTCCAAAGAGACCACCGGCGGCCGGCGCCGCAGTCGTGGAGGCGGGCTTGCCAAAGAGCGATGTCGAAGAGGCAGGGGCGGGAGTCGTTGAGGCGGCTGCTGGCTGGGTGGTAGTAGGTGCAGAGAAGAGGCCGGGCTTGGCGCTTGACGCGCCAAACAGGCCACCGGCTGGCGTAGCAGTAGAAGTGCTTCCCGCAGCAGGCGTGGTTGACGAGACTGCCCCAAACAGACTTGTCGGAGCCGGTTTCGTCGTGGGAGGTGCCCCAGCAGGTGTGGTCGAGCCCAGGCCGGTGAAGAGGCTGGGCTTGGCCGGAGTGGTTGCAGTGTTGTTTCCGAAAAGCCCGCCCGATGTGCTCGTCGTTGTCGACCCGGCGGCAGCAGTTGCGGGCGTACCTGAAACCAGCGCATTGCTGCCTCCAAACAGAGATGGTGCTGTCGACGTGCCCGGTGCCGCGGTGGTGACCGGTTTCGCTCCAAACAGGCTCCCTGTGGTCGACGGAGTGGCCGGCTTAGCTGCCGCGCCGCCAAACAGACCGCCACCGGCAGCTGGACTGGCTGTCGTGGACCCGAACAAACCGCCGGCTGCGGTGCCGCCAAAGAGCGACGTGGGCGCTGCTGAAGACGTGGCTGTCGATCCGGCTGCCATTCCGAACGAGAGACCGCCCGTCGTCTTCGACTTGTCTGCCGACGCAGCGGCGCCGCCGAAAGAAAGGGAAGGCGTCGTGCTGCCAAAGCCAAACGAAGGAGCTGATGTGGTGGTGGCTGGCGTCGACGAGCCCGCCGTCGACGACGGCGCGCCAAACGAAAACGACATTGTCGCGTGCAGGAGAGGCTACTCGATGACAGAGAAGACGGAGAAGCCAACAAATTGTCCTAGTCGCAGATAGAACGGCTGGCCCTGTCGTGGCCTCGCTGATCAAGAATTATATCGTGGTGTCACGATCGCGAACAGATGCAAAAATAAATCTGACGGCCACTGGTGGATGAGCAAGAAGATAGCGCAGAGCAGCTATTTAACAGCCAAGAGAGTGACAGCTGCACAGAGGATCGTCGTGGCAGATGAAAGGCGTCGTTGCTGGGGCTGTTTGGTGTTGGGGGCAGCCGTTGGGAGCTCTCGCAGATAGCAACAAAAATCAGCAAAATAAAAAACAGGGTCTCAACGCGACAAGTCAGAATAGCTTCCTGGTGTCTGTGCCAGTCGCGCTGTGAATGGTGCGTTGTCTGGAAGTGACCCACTTTTACTCCTTGTCCAGATTACTAACGGCCACCCTACAGGCAGGGACACTGCAATGGGCCTAGAACTGAACACTGAGCACCTCAGCCCAGAATTGCACCGAAATGCCACACACATGCCACTTGGATGTCGCTCTGACGCTTTTTGTTCTGCGTTCTGGATATTGTGCAACTCGTCGACAATCGTCTCTGCGATAGCCCCCGGCACTGATTAAACCGGCTACCTGGCGTTTTGTTTGCATTTGACCGTTGGTACTGCCCTGCTGTTTCTCTGGTTCTGTGGCATCGCGCAGACCTGCCTCTTTGTTCTTCTGGAATAACAGCAAATCTGCATAGCCTCACTTTTGCTTCATTTTTCACCCTCTCACCCCGCTCCTTTTCCGCATTATCTGCCACTGCTGGTACTCCCCAACACTGCCAGCAGACATGTCCAGCAGACGGCCCAGCCTCTCCGTTCCTGACCGCTCAGGCACAGAGGATCCTGGCGCCCACGATTTGGGTACTTCCTACAGCCCCCCACTACTCTAGACGGTAGTTACAGGAGACATCAGAGCTAACTATGACGTTTTGACCTCACAGACTCCGATTCTGAGGACCACTTCTCAGATGCTCAGTCCGTCCCTGCCCAGTCTTCGAGCGCCTCGCCCATTCCGCGCACCAGGGTTGAGAAAGTCAGCGACGAGCCGTCGTATGGAGAGGTTCCCGGAACCGATGCCTACAAGCTGCGAGAAGGCGATGCCGAACCCGACGAGATTGCCATTGTTCCCGACGGCGACAGGTCAATCAGCAAGCCTGCAGCTCCTCCGTCTCCTGGCCGACCCACGACACCAGGTGGCCGTCCCATCCCAATCACCGTGGTGGAGGAGTCGGAAGACGGCGATGGGGCCAAAACACCCGACATGAAGACGCATCAGTCGGATCCCTTACCGGACTTGGTCGTGAAGGCTGACGGTACTGTGGAAGCTGAATCTGGTACGGATGTGTAGAATACAGGAATTTGGGTTTCCTATTTCCCTGTTCTACTCCTGTCTTTTCGTTTTCTTTTTTGTTCTTTCGTTTCTCGCTTTGTTTTGCTTTCCGTTTCGTCTCCGTTTTTTCTCCGCCTTATTTGTTGAACGCTGCCGCCCTGGGCTTCTCTTTCTCTCATGTGCAGTCTATATTGACAGTTCTCCCATAGCTGATTCGTCAATATCACCATCAGACACAAGAAGCTCCAGTCCTACTGAAGCCCGGAGGAGATCGTCTGCAAACGACGTCGGCGAGAAACCTGGCACGGCTGCAGAACCGCGTAGTGCTGGCACAGCGGCGGCCGAAGAAGAAGAAGAAAACAACGGGGACGATGAAGACGCCGATGACGATTTTGGGGACGATTTCGACGATTTCGCAGAGGGTGGCGAAGCAGACGGCGACGACGATGACGATTTTGGCGACTTTGACGACGGATTCCAAGAGCCCGCATCGATGACAGCCTCCGACCCTGTAACACGATCGGCACAACAACAATCACAGCCCCAACCACCACAGCAAGCGCCTACTGCTAGCTTACCCTTTCCCATACCTGATTTTGGCGGTCTCGACGCCGAAGACATCCTCCGCACCACTGCCCCTTATCTCAATGGCATCTACCGCCCAGAAGACGACCCGGCCCTTTCTTCACGACCATCACCACAGCTCAGCAATTCCCTCTTCCTCACACCCCGCAGCGCTTCCCTCTGGTCACAGCTCGTCGCACCACCGCCTCTCCAGCCGCCAGACTGGATTCGCAGCCGCATTCGTCGCCTGTTCCTCGTCAGTCTGGGGGTGCCCGTCGACCTGGACGAGATTCTACCCGCTTCAAAACAAAAGAAGCTCGTGCTGCCATCCCTGGCGGTACTGAACAGTAACCGCAACTCGCCACGTACGTCGACCGACAGCCGGTCACGGGACAACGGCGTGTCGTCGGCAGCGAACAACAGTGTAGCCCGCCTCAAACAGTCTGGTGCCAACGCATCCAACTCGAGCGTGGACTCGCAGGGCCGGACGAAGGAGTCGGGTGCTGGAGGATCGTCACGGACGAAACGCAAGGGCCCGCCGCCAGCACCAGACTTGGACTTGGTGTCGGCACAGCAGCTAGCCATGACGACAGATGAGGCTTTGGATGGTATGACGGACGAGGAACTGTTGGCGCACGTGGAGAAGCTCAAGGCGCTGGAGACGACAGCGAAAGAGGTCCTGGAGTACTGGACGAAGCGGACAGACGAGAAGATCGGGGACCGCGAAGCGTTTGAGGGCGTCATTGAAAACCTAGTGAAGCATGCGCGTAAGACGCGCAAGTAACTGGCTAGAATCAATACGAAGCCTCCGAGAAGCCTTCCTTCTTGCAGCCACAGATACATCGGTGTACGGTAGCGGCATATTTAATATCATACAATACCGCATCATAATATGAGCCAGCGTTTTTCTTCAAAAATTCAAGAACATTTTCATCACATTTATATTTATATTTCTCGGTTTTGTCTAAGACGGTGCTACTTTTTAACTTGGTGAAAACTCTCTCCAAGGAGCAAAACGCTTTTTTTGTCGTGCCCTCTTCACACACAGCCCCCGCCGTGCTACCTCACGAACGATATGTCTTGAAACCCAGAATAAATAAATGAAAAACTGAAAACGCGAAATCAACCCGAAATCCAGAATACCTTACGCAGTCTCCGGCTCCAGTTTGACGCCCCTGGATATTTGTTAGTATGGTGCTGCAGAGGAGAAATATCGCACAGGCAAAATGGACAAAAAAACAAAGGAAAAAAAAAGACTTACGCAGTAATCGTGGCCCAGCCGATCAACCGCCAATGCTTGTCGATACGCCGGCTCAGAGCAACCTTCTCACCAATGTCCGTGCAGGCGGGGGTAGTGAGCACCAGCTTGGCGGCGTCGTTCTTAATGGCGGTGACCTTGGCGCCGGTGGAGGTGGAGCCGATGTTGATGAGGAGAGCCTCGTTCTTGGCCAGCTTCTCGACCTTGGCCTGCTTGCCATCGGTGGTGCGCACACCGAGCAGACGGCGCAGCAAAAAGAAGTTGACCTCGACCTCGCTGTAAATGTCCGGCAGCCGGCCCTTGTGGCCGAGCACGAAGCCGACGAGACGATCGGCACGGCACAGGGTGGGGTCGATGTTGGTACCGACACCAATCAGACCGCCGGGCACAGCGTACTTGAGGTCGTTCGACTCGGAGTTGAGGGACTCAATGCGGCTGAAGATGGGCGTGCAGCGCACCTTGCCGGACTCGTCACGGGTGACCAGACCGGGGCGGATTTCGATCTCGTCGCCGAGCTTGAGGACACCACGCAGCAGCGAGCCGCCGGCAACACCGCCCCTGAGGTCTTCGATGCCGGCACCGGGCTTGTTGACGTCAAAGGAGCGGATGACAATCATGTGCGGGTCCTGGGTGAAGTCGCGTGGGGGGACGGGGATGGTGTTGACGAGGCAGTCCAGCACGGCGTCGACGTTGATCTTGAGCTGGGCGGAGATGGGGACGACGGGCGACTTGGCCGCGACGGTGCCGCGGATGAACTTGAGGATGGAGTCGTAGTGCTGCTGGGCAGCCTCCTCGAGCATGAGGTCGACCTTGTTCTGCAGGATGATGACGCGGTCGAGCTTCATGATCTGGATGGCCGCCAGATGCTCCGAGGTCTGGGGCTGCGGGCACGGCTCGTTGCCGGCAATCAGCAGCAGCGCAGCGTCCATGACGGCAGCGCCCGACAGCATGGTGCTCATGAGGATGTCGTGACCAGGGCAGTCGACAAAGGACACATGCCGGAACAGGCGGTAGGTGCCGTCGCAGCCATCGCGCTCGCAAGGCGGGTCGACCTCCTTGTCGCTGGAGTAGGAGCGGTAGCACGTGGGCCGCGGGCAGGCCTTGTTGTCGCACTTGTAGATCTTGGCGTTGGCATAGCCCAGCTTGATGGTAATGTTGCGGATCTGCTCGTTCTTGAAGCGAATGGTCTGCACGCCCGAGATGGCCTTGACCACCGTCGACTTGCCGTGCGCCACATGGCCAATCGTGCCAATGTTGATCGTCGCTTGCCGCGCAATGATCTCGGGCGTCAGCGGTGTCAGCGTGCTGATGTCGAGGTCTTTCGGGTCCGTCTGTGGCGGCAGCACTGGCTTGACCTTCTCGACCTCCTTCTTCAAGGACAGCTTGTCCAGCTTCTCTTCCAAGTCACCGTCCGAAGTCGGCACCAGGACCGGCGAGTCGGGGCCGGAGTCAGAGTCTGAGTCCATCGAATCGTGCTTATCCACGTCAGCCATGCTGGGCAACTGATCGATCGCTTTCTTTATTTTTTTTTCCTAGTGTCTGGGTTTTGTTTTCGTGGGGGGTTGAAGACAATCTTGTGTTGTGCTGATCGCGGTTTCGAGAAGGTCTTTGGTGTGCCTTTGGTGATCTAAGCCACTATTGTCAGTTCGAGCCGTCTACAGTACGCGCAATACGTATCACATCACGTGTAATGCACCGGATATACTTACGATGCCGTCTGTCAGGCTGTACTGGTGATGTGGTCCGGTCGCCAGGTGAAGCTTTAAAATTTCGTGTGCCGCCTACTTTTCATGGTGGGGTTGGCAGGCGTGAGTCAACGCTAAGCCCCTTTTGGTAGGAGATATGGTTATCTAAGCCTTGCCTTCAGAGCGTTGGGCCTCAGAGCACTGTGCCATTCGTATGGTCATCTAATTAAGCCTTGTCTCACGAGCTCTCTTTCACGCCTAGTCAACGGCATATCGTCTTGCTACTGGCATGTAATTGTATTCTCTTTTCATTTTCTTTATTTTACTACGCATGCCCCTACCCGAAACAGATTTGCAAGCACAAGTACACTAAATTTTCATACATTAGAAAAAAAAAGTTTTAAGCTTTCCCTTCCACAAGTCAAACATATCTCAGTCTTTCTCAACATTCGAACAAAGCGTGTGCATTTGTCTGTATGGGCGAGTGGAGGTGTTTGTCACCATGCAGAGCCGTCACCCTCCACCATCACATTATGCCGTCCTCGGCCTGGAGCCTGGGATGCTTCTCAATGGACGGCCAGGCGGCGGAGGCCAGGAAGCAACGTCTACGAAGACCAATACAGCCATACTCCGACGAGCCTACCGCCGGGCTCTCCTGCGACACCACCCAGACAAGAGGGTAGAACAGAAACACACATCAAGGGCAGACGCCCCATCCAAGCCCGGAGCACCACCGGCCTTCACGGTCGACCAGATCACCACCGCCTGGGCCGTCCTCGCCGACCCAGCCCGCCGCCGCGCCTACGACCAGGAGCTACTGCTGCTGCAGCAAAAACAGAAGACAGCCTCTGTGACCGACACATCAACGGCTGGTACCACGGGCGGCACTATGACCGGTATGGAGGTGGTCGACCTGGACGACCTGGCTTACGACGAGGCCACTGGGCAGTGGTACCGCAGCTGCCGGTGTGGCAACGGGCGGGGGTTTCTCTTTGGTGAGGCGGCCTTGGAGGAGGAGATGGAAGCGCAAGAAACGGAAGAGGATAATTCGACAGGTCGGGGCAACAATAATAGCACCACGCAATCTGGAGAGTTGCTTGTTGGATGTCAGGACTGCAGTCTGTGGTTGTGTGTACACTTCGCAGTCATGTCAGAGGGGTGAGAAAGGACAGCGAGTGAGAGGATATTTCACGTGCTTTTGGGGCGTTGTTCGAGACTCATGTAAATTAGAGAGAGAGAGATATATATATGGTGTGTGTGTGTGTGTGTGTGTGTCGTCGGTGGCTCTATGGCATTTGGCCTCTAGGCCCGCTACTCGACGCATGTGCGTTTGACGTCTCCGATATAAAATCGGACTCTGCGTCGTGGCTCTGTGCATATGCTCTTTTGAGTCTATGTGTGAATTTGTAATTTTGTTGCGCGAGGGCTCCGAAGTCAGATACCAAGGATACATATCACGTGGATTGTCCTTGTAGGGAAAGACCACCCACTGAAACAAAGTTGTGATATTCGAGTTGGACAGGAAGGAGCAGGTACAGGTCACGTAAGCATTTGGGTTCTTGTGTGTGTGACTAGACAGGCCTTGGCATTCGCAGCGATGGGGGCCGAACTGGTGGCAAGTGCGATCGTGTTTTTCTAATGGGCTGCACAAGGCTAAAAATACCCACCGCACAGGCGAGTGTGAGCAGCACAGAGCCTTTTGCGGGAAGATTACAGACATAATACTACTGTAGAGGGGAAGAGCGACAGAAACAAGACTTGCCCATTTGGTACCACAGCCTAGGGCAGTCTGGTTGTCCTGAGCGCAGACCATCAGACACGGTTGCGATGAAGGACG
Organism: Raffaelea ambrosiae; assembly: GCA_002778195.1. Taxonomy (NCBI): domain Eukaryota; kingdom Fungi; phylum Ascomycota; class Sordariomycetes; order Ophiostomatales; family Ophiostomataceae; genus Raffaelea; species Raffaelea ambrosiae. Next base: position 3,235,484 of record PCDI01000003.1, on the reverse strand, counting down.
AGAAACAAAAAACATCCGAGCACAAGACGAGAAACACAAAAGCACACCCAGACCGCAACACCAGTCCACGGCTGGGGTAACATTTTTAGGTCACTGTTTCTGTCCCGCCCTGCGTGGCATAACGCTCTGATAACATGAATTCTTCCATATTGGCCATCCTTGCGGCATACTATTTGGCATATTATGGTGCTCAGACAATATCCCAGGCTGCTTACTGCTATGAACATACGGTGTAAGATACCAGGAATTGTCGTACTTCTTCCGGTTTCTGCTTTCTGGTTCTGCGGACGTAGCGCAGCCACAAGTGTCATGCTGTGCCAGCGACCAATCTATTCTGCTCACTACCGGCCGCCTTGTTCCTATTCTAGGAAGTCTTCTTTGATTCTGGAAAACAAAAAGACGGCTGCGTCGGGCCACACGATTTTTTCTTCATTCACTTTTGAACAGCATTTCTTCCCCATTTACCCCCTTATTGCGCTGCTGTTTTTGGGTCAGCGCCAAAGTGAAGTGCTTACCGAGCGACTGTCGATCTGTGTATACGAGCACATCGCATCTTACTCGCTTCGTGTCCAATACTGCTCACACTCACACTCGGGCAGTCGCCACGGAGAACAGACTCTACACATTTTCTTCGGGCAGCCAGTGGTGACGTAAGATTGGTTTCGGGCATTCCAGCACCCGTGGCCGCTTTCCAGGAGGCCCGGAGGCCAGGAAAGGCGACTCGTGCAAGAATACGAGAGATCAGGAGAGAAAGACCCCATCCACACAGCCTGTCCTGCAGGGCGGCCAGTTTCACCAGGGCCAAGATCACATTTGGGGGGACTGGAAATACGGAAAATACTCACTCAGTGACTGAAAGCAGAAATCGGCGCGAAGAAGAATTGGAAGAACAGCATGACTGCTGCCAGATCAGGATAAGCCTGCATATCTTGCTGTGCGTGCCGCTGTTTCCCCCAACACACCCGTTTGTTTCCCTGCAGCACACGCACACACTGTTCTGGCCAAGCTGCTTTGCCGCCCGCCTGCAAGATGGCTGGAGGGTCGTCACGCCGACTGCAAGTCTCATTGGCTGCCCAGACTGTGCTGTGCGAACCCCTGTCTTGCACGAAATGGCCAATCACAGTGCCGAACCGGCTTTAGGGGTGGGTGGATCCTTGCAACGGCAGCCAAAAGCGAGTAAGGGTATTGCCGGGGTGTCCAATTTAGGACCAATCACAGTGATGGATTGGCCGCCTTGGGCTGGGGGCTCCACTTGCCGTGTGCATCACCGTCTTCGTTCCTCCGTCCACCACTCCCGCCGACCACCACCCACCCCAGTCGCTGTCGAATCTGGCAAAAAACGACATATGCGCACACTCTCGTTTCTTGACCGGGGCCAATGACGGCGTGCCGCCTGCACGACTGAACGTGGTGTTTCGCTATCACAGCGCCGGCGCCAAGCCACCGCTGCCCACCCCCCCCCATGGTGGGTTGCTGGTGAGCCGTGGACGACCTGCATGTCTGTGTGCTGAGTGCGCTCTTGGCCTTGTGTCTTCTGTCGGCTGCGTATGTTCTACTATGTATGTGCTATTCCTGCATCCTGCTCACTCGCGAGCAGGTGTGCCGTCCAACCTCGAGGATGAATCGGTCCCGCCCAGCCCATCCTGTTGGACGCACGGCATGAGTCCTTTTCCTATGTGGGCTCTGGTGTAGTTTATGTGTGTCTTCTCTGCTCTCTCCAGTCCTCTCTGATATACAACGGACCCCGGCCCCCCCCTCTCATCGTGCTCGAATTCCCTCTTCTTCCTCTCTGCTGTTCTTTTCCTGCGTCTGCGTCGATGACTTTTTGCCTGCATCCTGCATCTCATCCGTTCTCTTGACGAGAAGCCAAAACAGGAACTGCCAGGCTGCAGAAGCAAATCAAACAGGGAAGGAACCACTTTCCCACATCCTCCTCTCATCTCTCCTCGCGCCCACCTCCTGGGTCTCCTGCCTAGGCGCCCAGGTCCGGTGCCCACCATTCACACAGGTCTGCTGGAGAGCGGGCGTCTAAAAAACTCTCGTCAACCTGCTCGGCGCACTCATCATTGGCAAGACTTGGACAGCTCTGCCCTATCAGCTTTGCCAGCGCCCTCTTCCCAGCACTATTGTGACCGTGACCCTGGTCGTTGTCGTGTACAACGAGCGTCTCCTCTGCCCCCCTCCCCTCCACTCGCACCTTTCTATCTTGGCCTCTCGTCCAACCGACTTGCGCCCCCCCGTTTCTGGTGTTAGTGGGCGACCGATTTTGAAGGCCGCCTCAGTTCAAAACCGCCCGTCTCCCCAACCCTCGAAGGCACTTGAAGAAGGTCTCTCTTTTTCTCTTTTTCCTCTCGGCAGCTGGTCTCGACGTTTTTGATTTTCCCATACACTTCCATAAAATAACCAAAACAACAAACTTCTTCTTCTCTTCTTCTTGTCTTCTCTGCTAGCCGGAGTTGCCTACTTCATCAATCATACAACCACCATCTCGTTTCCTGTCTCTCTTGGATTTTACTCATATTGGCCGTCAACGCCTCATTTTCCTACGGTCGCTACATCGCCCTTTCACACACTCTCTCTCTTACACAACACACACGTACACACACACACACACACACAAAATGTCTGACGGAGACAAGAAGAGGCCTTCGGCCCTCAAGCTGGCCCCCAGTCGGTCGTCCTCGAGCGGCTCATCATCCATGGAGTCCCTTAAGCACCCGCGGACGCCGCGGTTTGCCGAGGCCACCTCAGTCCACTCACCCATCGACGGCAGCTCACCTTTTGCCGACCCGGTCGAGAGATCCGTCCGTATCGAGGCCCAGCCCGCCGATGTGGGCTTTGGCTACATCAACGACGGCAACAACCGCGAGTCTATCGCCATGCCCATGACACCTCGCTCGCCACTCAAGAGCGCCCTCAAGGTTCCCGGCACGCCAGCTCGCCGCCTGGACAACCCCCTGAGCCCAACCTTCCTCGAGGAGCAGGTCCTGGAGAAGCACGAGTCCAGCACCGAGAAGGAGCAAGCCCGTGATCTGGTACGTCCAACCCTATCTGTTTTGTCTCCTGCTACCTCCGTCTCCACTCGCTCGCCGTCTCTCACGTACTAACTCTTCGTTCCAGAAAATCAAAACCCGTGTCCGCCTGGCCAAGTTCGCTCTGCGCAGCGTCAACTTCAGCTGCAGTCTGATCATCCTGTCCATGCTTTCCACATCCTTTGCCATCTTCAACGCCACCAAGGCGCTGCCCACGCAGAGTGCATTCCCGCCGTGGGCGACCAACACGAACGCCTGGCCGCAAAAGGTGGTGCTCTCGGCCGCCTGCGTGTCGCTGTGCATCTGCGTGCTCGTCTTTGTGGGCTACTGCCGCGGCGGCCACCGGCGCGCCGAGAAGGTTGGTGTCTACTACACGCTCTTCGCCGTCGGCTGGTTCATCTTCAGCATGGTCATGTGGGCGATTGCCGCGGGTGTGCTGCAGACCTCGCGCAACAACGGCAACAACAAGGACATGTGGGGGTGGTCGTGCGTCGAGAACAAGCGCTCGCAGCTGTTCTCGGACAAGGTCGACTACGCGCTCGTGTGCCGCCTGCAGAACTGGACCCTGATCTGCATCATCATCGAGATCGTCCTCGAGGTGATCAGCATCACCCTGTACAGCATCATCTTCTACCGGTACTACTCCAAGCGCAAGCTGCACAAGAGCATGGACATGCGCGACAAGGCCCGCTCCGACCTGTACCTGGCCCAGCTGCGCACCCAGTCCGTGCCCAACACGCCCGGCTTTGCCGGCCCCAAGTCGCCCGCCTTCTCCCAGTATGCCCTCTCGCCGCGCTTCCCGCCCCAGACCTACCGCTCGCTCGGCGACGTCGAGGAGGAGAGCGCCACGCCCTTCACCCCCGGCGGCCGCAACCTGGTCGAGCCCAAGTCGGCCTTTGCCGCTGCCGCTGCTCGCCAGGCGCCCGTTGCCTCACCAGCACCCACCTTCAAGCTCCAGGCACCGCCCACCAAGGCGCCCTCGGCCACGCCCAAGCTCAGCTCCGAGGCGTTCAAGGCGGCCACCTCACCCGTGTCTGGCACCACACCCACATACCCCGTGCCGTCCACCCCGTCACCGCCGCCAAGGGAGACCATCAACGAGCATGGCCCTGTGGCACCAGGCGAGGTGCAGTACGCAGCCGTGCCCATTCCGGGCGCGTATGCTGGCCAGGCGATCAAGAGCCCACGGTATTGAAAGCATACAAACACAAAGAAACTGAAAAAGAAATATCCACACCCTACATATATTAACGTCACTCGCTTATGTCTATACACCGCCCCCCCCCCCCGTTTTTCTTTTACTCTTTTTTGTTGTTTGTTACCGGATATACCAATGGCGTTTAATTTTCAATTCACTTGCTGGGAGCTTTATTTTGGGAAAGACTACTGCCACTATACGTACGACTGTTTTTTGTTTTTGTTTTTCATTTGTCGTGTCTAGGCAAGAGAGGCCGACCAAAGGATGGAATGGCTACATCACTATTAATGCGAAGTAGGATAAAAGCTCGTTGACTGTACTACTACATGAATAAACTTGAGATGGAAACCAACAGAGCTGATCTACTGCAAATGGGAATGCGAACCTGCTTGACCTCACCACGTACACGTAGAGACCCGGAACGGTGAGAACACTGTCCGGAACGGCTGGCCAAGTGAAATTGTGAGACTAGACTAGGCAAGACAAAGCATTAAAGAGGGGGGAGAGGGGGCCATCCTCTACAATAGGTGCCTCAGCGAGAAACTTGAGGCCTGAAATTGTGACCGCGGATGGGGTCGGAACCTCAGCGGTTACAAACAAGAAATTGGACTGTTATGCGCTGTTCAATCTGCTGGTTGCAGACTTTGTCCCTTACCATTCAATGTATTGTTCAAACCGCATGCGTGGTGTGAGAAAAAGACCAAAAAAGGTGACGCTGGTGATTGGCAGGAACTGGCCTCCCTGTCTCTAACAGCGAGGCCATTTATGTCGCCCGTTCCTGCATTTCATGCACGCACGCCACGAGTGTTTTTTTGGGACACGCCATGTAAGACGTGAATGTGCGTATTCGGGAAACAAAGCAATCATGTGTGTGGCAGCTGAGTAAGTAAGGGGTAATGTCCATCTGACAGCAAGGAAGATGGAATATTATTACAATAAATTCCCTTTTTATCTAAAGAAAAAGAAAGTGAACCGGAATAGGAACAAAAATTAGCAATAATAATAGAAAAAAAAAAGCAAAACCATACTCAACAGTATCGATACAAACTTATGTTCATGCTTGGCTATGCTGTTCAACTATCCATTTCCTTTTTTTTAAGTATGTTTTAGGTCTTTCAAATTGTCTTCGACACGCCTTGAAGTGTTCTTTACGGTCTTCCAGGCAACTTACCGGTCCTGTCTCTCTCTCCACCCCCCCTACAGAGCCAGCCGGTCCGTCAGCTTTGCCTGTGTGTCTTTGAATACGTCATCCGGCGACACGGTAGAGTCAATCTTGACCACCAGTCCCCGTGCGGCAAACGCGTCCACGACCGGCATGCTCGTCTCCACAAAGGTCTTGAACCGCTTCCGAATGGAAGCTTCGTTATCGTCGGCACGGCCCGACGTCTTGCCGCGCTCCAACAGGCGGCTCTCCATGACAGCCTCAGGGCAGTCAAAGAAGAGCACCAGCTTGGCCGGGCAGACGGTGTCTTCAAAGGCAACAGCCTGGTCCATCTTGCGCGGGAAGCCATCGATCAAAAAGCGGCTCTTCGCTTGGGGGTGTTCCTTGATGTAGGCGGTCATGGCATTCTCTAGAAGCTTGACCGTCACCTCCATGGGCACAATGGCGCCGTCGCGAATGCAGTCCTTGATGAGCTGGCCGAACTGGGAACCGGGACGGTCCTGCTCCGCGCGCAGCAGGTCGCCCGCGGACAAGTGGCAAAACCCATATTTCTCAACAAGACGGGCACATTGAGTGCCCTTGCCAGCACCCGGACCGCCGAGGACGAAGACGACAGTGACATCGTCGGGGGAGAATGCAGTAGGAGTCGGGGCTGGTGCCGCGGCCTTGGCGATACCGGCAGGCATGTCTACGGGGGTTTTAGTAGGGGAGACAAACCAACCAAAGATGAGAAAAACAATGAGAGAATAGGGGTGTCCTTGTTTTGATTTCGCGGCTCTGGCAGCCTCCGGTTCTTTTGGCGTTGCATTGGATTGATGTATGGGGCATGCAAATCAAAACTCACTTTTCCGCTGCTCAATGAGATAGGCGTAGCCTCCAAAACCAAGAGCAATGATGACAAAAAAGGGCCAGAATTTGACGTTGGAAGAAGGAGGCGGAGGTGGCGGCGGCGGCGGCGACGACGACGATGGTGAAGACGAGGGAGGTGAAGAATAGAAGCGACGCGTCGGAGCGAAACCGAGAGGTGGCAGCGGCTGCGCAATTGAACGTGCCAACGCACTGGCCGGGACTGTTGCGCAGCGGCGGAAGCAAATCCTGCTCGCAGAGGTGGTTAGGAGTGGCGACCGACGCCGCAGCAAGGAGGTCATGGTTCAGGAGAGGACGTAGAGCTTGATGAGTGTAGGAGAATCAGTAGCTACGAGGTAGGGATTATTTAGCATTGCCTGAGTACGGACGGGATTCTGTCTGACACGTGACTACAATTTAGGTAGCATCTTCGTTGGTCTGTGCGTGATAATCAGCCAGTCCGGGAGGTACATAGTAGTCAGAGTTTATGAGACATGTGATACGACATGTGACTTTGAACTTATTGGGATTCGAATTCGAGGGCCACAAAGCCCCACCAACAGCACAATTGCAAAATTCAAATTCTGCCCTACATTCATTGACCGCTTTCGCCCTTTGGTGGTAAATCCACGTGACATGGTGAGCCGTGGGCGATTGTGTGTAGGAAAATTTTGGAGGGGCTTCGACTTTTTGCAGCATCGCGAACTCGAGGTCGTTGCACGCCTTCCAATCCCAGAACCGCCAACCACTCGTTTCCCGTGGCAGCCTCTCCCGACGACTTTCCCGACGAACAACACCTTCCTTCCCCCCCCCCAAAAATAACCATGGCGACTGGCTCAGTAGCCAACCCGGCGGCGGCAGCCCCATTAACAACGACGACGACAAATGGCAACGCAGCCAAGCCAACCGGTCGCCCACGCCTCGTTTTCGTTGATGGAACCTTTGCTGAGCTTGTGCAGGAGCTGGCCGACTATCTGCAGATCGGCGAAAAGGTGGCGCCTCTGCTGGCTGCCAACCCCAAGAATGAAAAGGCTCTCGCGGCCGTCGTGGATGCATCTGCGGCGCTCAACGCCGTGCCCGAGAAGGAATTCACGGGCGCATACAACCTGCTTATCCACCTGGTCATCAACGAATCCAGCACGCCCAATGTGTACCTGCGGACCGTCTGCACGAACCTGCTCAAGCCCGTGACCTCGTCGCCGGTCAACGGTCCTGGACTGGCCCTCAACGCCCTCCAGGCCATCTTCAACCTGCTCGAGCCGACCAATGCGCTGCGGTACAACGTCTTCATGTCCCTTTTGCGGTTTATGCGCATGCATGGTCTGTACGAAAATCTCCGGCCCACGCTGCCAAACTTGGCACGGTGGCTGCAGGACTGGGATGTCGACGAGGAGTCTCAGCGCAAGATGTATCTGGAGGTTGCCGCCATGGCCAGCGAGGCCGGCGAGGCCGAGTAAGTTTTTCAGTTTTGTTTTATTCACTTCTTGCATCTTTCTCATTTTTCCGTTTTTATTTTCACTTCACTTCGCCTGGATTTCTTTTGTTACCATGATTTGCATCGCATTTGTTCTGTCACGGCGTGGGGTTTCGGGGGGGGGCTTCGTATAAAATTCTCGCTTTTGGATTTGCATACCCATACTTTGCTTATCTACTCCTCCTTTCATTCTTATATAGTTCATATTTTGGAAACTTGTTTTCTTCTCATTTCAAGCTTCTTCCCACTAACGCCTCCCTCCCCTCACCAACAGGCAATCATACCAGCACCTCCTCAAGGCTCTGCGGACGTTCGACCCCACCGAAGACGGCGAGATCAAGTCCAAGGAGGCCGAGCAGCTCTCGCTTCGCGCCGTCCGCACTGCTCTCCTGTCGCCCAGCAAGTACGACTTCCAGGACCTTCGTGTGCTTCCCACCGTCCAGGCCCTCGCCGACTCCCAGCCCGTCTGGGCCCAGCTGCTTGACATCTTTGCCGAACAGGACCTCGAGGATTATAACGACTTCCGCGAGGAGCACGAAGGCTGGATTGACGCCGCCGCCCAGGGTCTCGACGATGCCAAGCTCCAGCGCAAGATGCGCCTCTTGACATTTACCAGCTTGGCCGCCAGCACCCAGAGCCGCCAGATCGAGTACGCCCGCATCGCGCGCGCTCTCCAGGTCCCCGTTGAGGACGTCGAGCTATGGGCCATCGACGTGATCCGCGCGGGCCTGGTCGAGGGCAAGATGTCCCAGCAGAAGCGCCTGTTCTTGGTTCACCGCACCACGTACCGTGTCTTTGGCGAGAAGCAGTGGCGCGAGCTCGGCTCGCACGTCGACCAGTGGCGCGGCAGCCTGCGTAACGTGCTGGCCGTGTTACGGCGCCAGCAGGCCGAGGTCGAGGCCGCCAAGGAACGGGAGGCACAGGAGATTGAGCGCAAGCTGGCGAATTCAACTCTCGACGGTGCGGAGGGACAGCAGGGAGGTGGACAGGGTGGCCAGCAGCGCCAGCAGAGACGGGGCGGTTTCGGCCAGGGCGGCCGTGGTGGCGGCGGCGGTTTCGGCCAGCGCCAACCACGGGCACCGCGTGATGACAATGATGATTAGTAGACGAGACGACAATTTTTTTGTATTCATTCTCGGTCTCTTCTTCTTTCCTTGTTCCTTGCGGCCTGGGATGGATGTCCAATATACTGCTTCCTTTTTCTAATCGTCTTTTGTCTTTCTGCTCTTTCCTAAAAGTCATGCATGGGCTTTTGCTGTTTTAGCTTTCACATCATGAAAAAAAAAGGTCGCTACCAAAAGTTACTCTTTTTATTTTGCCCTGTGCAGAATTGGGATAGGGGTTGGTAACGAATATGTTTCAAAGGGGAGGACATAGAATGGCGAATCTTTGCAGACAAGTAGAAATAGAAGAAAAAAAATCCGGAACAATCAGACATTGCTCTACTTAGCCAAGCATATTGACGTGATGGAATTTTGGGAAGCAGTATGATGTCCCTGGTAACAAATTCAGAAAAAGATCAAAAAAAAAATTTACTGGAAGAGTTCGAAAACATGCCTCTTGAAGAGGCGCATTGGGATTTGAGCCCAACGCGGGGGTCGAACCCGCAACCTTAAGATTAAGAGTCTTACGCTCTATCCGATTGAGCTAGCCGGGCGCTTTCGACTCTTGTTGTTGGAAAGCTGAGCTTTAAAGTAGTTTATAGACTCTCGATTTTATGTCCGACATGGGCAACTCCGACTTGCTTCCTTTATTATCCAAATGGCAGTGAAAAGTACCACTTAGTTACCACAAATTTCGCTCCATTTTTTTTGTGTCTGCTGCGGAGACAGAGGAAATGGACGGATTGAAGATGAGCACCTATTATGCACGTGTATCACTTACAAGAGCAGGGCAAAGAAAGAGCTTGAGCAAAAAAAAAAAAGAAACAAAAAAAGGACATACGATTCACGATTTACACCTGACCAGACTTTTTGACAGACGCCGTGCTTAGCTAGTAGTCTAGTACATGCTGATAGATATTGTGCTACATTTTATGGGACAAGTTAACGATCAGTTTCCTCACAAAGAAACGACAGAAACACTGCAGTAGACGAGCGACCATGTTGCATATTCAGCAACATTTGAAAATCAAATTAACATATTTATGTCCCCTCAGATCCGTAGCACAGCATCTCAACGTTGATGCTCCATACTATTTGATATTTACTGGTTGCCAGATCTGCAAGATAACTACCTGTTCTATGATGATGGACGGAACCTGGCTCGTCCTTGTCAGCAACACTTGCAAACCGTGCCTTTATACTGTGTCAAAGTGCAATGCGTATGTAGACAGACAATGTCTTCTCTCATAGACTCCTGTTTCGAGAGTACTGTCATTGACGAGAAATGTGTTTGTGACCTTCGTCCTCTGCCATGTATCAGCTGACCTACATGTGACAAGCTCTGATGAATAATCAGGCAGAATGCAGGCGGTGGGAGTGTAAGCCAATAGGAATGCTAGAATGACGACCCCTAGGATGGCTTTATAACGCTGCTTTGGCAAAAAATTGCGAGGGAGGATGGCCGAGTGGTTAAGGCGGTAGATTTAAGAAAATCGCGTTTCTTAGCGGTTACTCCTGAACTCTACTTTCGTAAGAATCGTGGGTTCGAACCCCACTCCTCTCAGAATTTTTTTTTGCCATTTTTGCTTTGACATCTGTCTTGTTCTGGTTTTTTTTAGGTTTCTGTATTCTGTATTTTATTTCGTCTGGGGGCTTTTATTTTTCTTCTTCTTCTCTGCCTTTCCTTGCCCCGTAGACAGGCACAACGTGGGGTAGCGTTGAAAGCGTTCATCGGCCAATAAGTTGTAAGTGATCTCGAAGTCCAGGAATGGCCACGAAGTCTCACAACCAGCTCATGTATTCGCGAATCCTGACACAATTATTCGTGTCATTTGTAGCCGGATTATCTGATAAAAGCTCCGTTGCCGTCTCCACCTGGGCGAAGAGGCTGGCGGGCAACCCCCATCTTTCCGATAAGTGAGGTGAAGCCAGCAAGGTTATCTTAACTGCTTACCGCAGGGGTGTGAATTTTATTGCGAAGCTCTCGGGCAGAGATTACTGGTTGGAACCTATGGACATGTTCCTACTTGCATACGGCAGACGCTCTTGGATATGCGATGGACGGGGGTATGTTTTCTCGCAACAGACGCCGAGACGTTGAACTAATTACATGCTTAAGTTAGCACTAGAAGCAAAGGGCAGAAAAAGAAACTTTGAAACAAAATGATAAGCACCAGCCCTACGAAATAGAGACGGCATCCGTCGTTCCCCACTCCCGCCGTTGCCGGGTCGCACCCCCGGACAGGGTAAGTCTTCCGTAAGTGGGGAAGGTCGACATGGTCACCCCGGGTATCTGGGGTGGTTGTCTTACCGAGAAAGATCTGGGAGATGTGCATTTATGAATCAGGAGCTTTTCTTATCGTTATGGGCGCATCTTTGCTGATCGGCTGCGTCCGTGGCCGCTGCAGCTGGCGGCGCGTATCGCTTGGATGATAAATACAGTGGCGGCGAAGAGGAGGAGTAGACATCAATATAACTGAGCCATGTGCCAGGTCGGCAGAAGGCTTGTGCTTGTACGGCTGGGCCACTTTTGTTTCTTGCTGTCACAAACCGCCGCAGAAACTCTTTGACGTCATGGATCCCGAGAAGAACCAGGGCAAGGTTGACCTGGAGGCGACTCCGTCCGTCAACACGGAAAATCCAATCGATGTGATCATTAACAAAGACATCGAGAGATCCTACGGTGAGTCGTGGGATTTGGATAGGACACTTGAATCACGACAGCTGAACCGTCTAACAAGAAACCGTCTTACAGTCAGGAAGCTCGACTTTTATCTTCTGCCGTTCCTAAGTCTGATGTACTTTTTCAACAGCGTAGACCGCGTAAGAGACGAGCCAACTTATGAAATCTGGACGACCTGTGTATTAACTTCGATGCAGAGCAACCTCGGCAATGCCCAGACCGACGGCCTCAGTACTGATCTTCACTTCGTCGGCGAGGAATACTCCCTCCTGATCCTGCTCTTCTACGTGCCGAACGGTCTCTGCGACTTGCCTCTCAACATGCTCACCAAGAAGTTCTCCGGCCGGTGGTCGCTGCCGGGCCTGATGCTTGCCTGGGGTGCAATGGCCCTGTTGCAGAACGTGGCCAAGAACTTTGGGGGTCTTCTAGTTCTGCGACTGCTTCTTGGGTAGGTGGCGGATACATTTTTGACCCCCCCCCCCCCAAAACAGACAACTTACCCTCCTCTTCTCTTTCAGTGCCTTTGAGGCCGGCTTCTTTGCCGGCACGGTATTTTACCTCACCCTTTTCTATACGCGAGGCGAGCTCGGTTTCCGCATTGCCCTCTACTTCGGCTCGGCGCTGCTGGCGAGCGCGTTCAGCGGCCTCATCGCCTTTGGCGTCTTCCAGATTCACCACACGACGGTCAAGGGCTGGCAGTTTCTGTTTTTGATCGAGGGGGCGCTGACCGTGATCGTCGCCGTGGCGGGCTTCTTCTGGCTGCCGGCGAGCCCGAAGACGGCGTGGTTCCTGAACGAGGCGGAGCGCGAGACGGCCAAGTTGCGGTCGCTCCGGGACTCGTCGGCGTCGGTGGACACGGCGTTCAGCATGAAGGAGTGCTTCCAGACGTGGTCCGACTGGAAGTTCCCGCTGTGGTGCGTCATCTCGTTTACGTACACGGTGGCCTTTGCGACGTGTGCCAATTTTCTGCCCATTGTGCTCAAGCGGCTGGGCTACTCGACCGTCGTCACCAACCTGCTGACGGTGCCGCCCAACTGCTGCGGCTTCCTGGTGCTGCTGGCCGTGACCTACTCGTCGGACCGCAACCGCGAGCGGACGTACCACATTGTCGGCGCCCTGGTCGTGTCCATGGTGGGCCTGATCGTGCTGGCCACGATCAAGGACGCGACGACCGGCACCGGCAAGGGCGTGGCCTACTTTGCCTGCTTCCTCGTGGCGTCGGGCGCATACATCCCCAGCTGTCTGGTGCACTCGTGGCACAACAACAACAACATGAACGAGAACTCGCGCGCGGCCAACACGGGGCTGCTGGTCGGCCTGGGCAACCTGGGCGGCATTCTGTCGGCGGCGACGTTCCGGGCCGAGTATGCGCCGCGGTATGCTCCGTGCCTGATCGCGACGGCGTGCTGCAATGCGGTGTGCATCTGCTTCACGCTGTGGCTGGGCATCTGGATGAAGCAGTACAACAAGAGCAAGAACAAGGAACAGGGGGTTGTGCTGAGGCCGGAAGACGTCAACACGAGCCAGCTGGAGGGCGGCGAGCACGATCCCAAGTGGCGGTACTTTACATAGACAAGATGCTGCCAATCTTGCCTGCATATATAAGAAAAGCAAAGAGAGACACGTTCGCGTAAACTACACATGGAACACCGCACCTGATCCGCTAGCAACCTCGTCTGCATGAAAAGGCAAATTCCCATCCAGGTACACGAATTTTTTTTACACGAAATGTTTTGCGTAGCTATTTTGCGATGACGAACAGCAGTGAGAACACAGAATGTGGAGGACAGGCAAGACTGAAAGGGAGAACAAAACCAGAAGAAGACCCCCCCCCAATCGGTCTACACGGCAGCCTTTCCATGCATGAGGGCCCTGAATACGCCTCCGTCTTTTGTGGCCAGCTCGGACGGCGGCCCTGTCTCGACCAGCTTGCCCTTGTCGAGGACCAGGACCATGTCGCTGTCCATGATCGTGTCCAGGCGGTGGGCCACGGTGATGACCGTGTGCTCCTGGAACTCTTCGCGCACGAGCTCCTGCATCAGCTTGTCGGTGTCGCCGTCGACGTTGCTCGTGGCCTCGTCGAGAAGCACGACGCGGCCGCGGTAGGGGCGCATCAGCAGGGCCCGCGCCAGCGAGAAGAGCTGCTGCTGGCCGTGGGACAGCGGCAGCGACTTCATGGTGGTGTTGAGGAGGTCCGTGGGCGAGGAGGTGGACGACGACGGCGCTGCCTTTTTCGGCGTCGCTGCGCCCGACGCGTCGCCCGGCGCGTCATCGCTGTCATCGCCACTGCTACTGCCATTGCCGTTGGCCGTGCCATTGCCCTTGGCATCGTCCTTGACATCGTCCTTGGCACCGTCCTTGGCACCGTCCTTGGCATCGTCCTTGGCACCCATGGCGACGTCGACCTCGTGGGCCTCGCGGTCGGCCGCCTCGGCGCCGGCGGCGCGTGCCTGCAGCACGTCCCACAGACGCACCCGCTCGAGCATGCGGATCATGTCTTCGTCCGAGACGCCGGCGTCGGCAATGTCGAGGTTCTGCCGGATGGTGTCGGTCATGATGAGCATGGCGTCCTGGGGCACGGTGATGAAGCGGGCGCGGAGGGCGTCGCGCGGCAGGTCGCCGACGTCGAGGCCATCGATGCGTATGGTCCCATGCGCGTCGCCGTTGTCGTCGCGGCCGTCAAACTCGACCAGGCGAAGAAGGCTGAGAAGCAGCGTCGACTTGCCGCTGCCCGTGCGGCCGACCACGCCGACCTTGGTGCCCGGCGCCACCGTCACGGACAGGTCGTCCAGAGCCCGCGGCGCCGGCGGCGGCGCGTAGGACACGGAGAGGTGGTCGAACGCCACGCGGCCAGCACTGGGCCAGCCGACGATGCTCGACGCCGGCAGCTTGTTGTTGTTGTTGTTGTTGTTGTTGTTGTTGCCGTCGCCGCCGTCGTCGTCGTCCTCGGGCCGGACCTCCCGCTCAAAGGAGCGCACACGGGCGACGGCGCCCAGGGACGTCTCGAGCTTGGTCCATTCCTGGACCATGCGCAAGAGGTTGTTGTTGAGCTGCAGGATGACGCTGAGGGCGATGCCGATCTGGCCGCCGGTGGTGGTGCCCTTGAAGGCGATGGCGAGGACGATGACGCTCAGGGCGAGCCCGGCGACGAGCAGATCGAGCACAAGGTTGAGCCAGCGCTGGATGCTGATGAGGAGGTAGTTGGGCCGCATGGACAGCTCCAGCTTGCGGATGTTGTCGCGCAGCGAGGCTGGCTGCCAGCCAAAGGCGCGGATGGTGGCGACGCCGTCGAGCGTCTCGAGGAAGCTGGCGTTGACGAGCGCGCGGGCCTCGAGGTCGAGGAACCGCAGCTGGCGCGACGTGGCGAGGTAGACGCGCTGCAGCACGTACACAACCAGGACGGTGCCGGGCAGCGTGGCCGTGATGATGGGCTGCACGACGGCCAGCAGGACGCACTGGGACAGCAGCCGGAAGGCGGCCTGGAAGACCTGGAAGAGCGAGATGGGCAGCTGGCGGTCGATCATGGACATGTCGGAGCTGAAGCGGTTGAGCGTGGTGCCCGTGTCGGTGGCGGCAAAGAAGGACTGCGGCGCGTGCATGACGGTGTGCAGCACGCGGTCGTGGAGGAAGCGGCTCGCATGCGGCGTGATGACCAGGTAGACGGTGGCCAGGGCCGTGGCCACGGACACAAAGGCACCCACCGTAAAGGCAAAGTACGCGCCCGTGAAGAGCCACATGTGCCGGCCGTTGCTCTCGCCGAGCCAGCGGAGGCAGTACGGAATCACCGCCAGCAAGGCCGAGTACACGGAGAGGGTCGTCAGCAGGAGAAGAAGGCGGAACGGGCCCACGGCGCTGAAGTAGTAGTCTGTGTTGCTCGCGTTAGTTGCCATCGGCCGGCATCCATCCCTTGGGGCGTCTCTCCCTCTTGTCGAGACTTACTGTAGAGCGTCATGTCCCCGGTCTTGCGAGCAAGATCCAGCTTTTTGACGTCTGGCTCCTCGGGGGGGAGTTGGATCTTGTCCCGGGCCTCCGTACGGCCGTGTGCCTGCTGCCCACCCTCTTCCTTCTCTTTCAAGACCACCTTGCTGATGTAGCCCGAGTCTGCTCGAAGATCGTCCCAGCTGCCCTGCTCGGCGATCTCTCCTTTGTCGTCGAGGATGATGATGTGGTCGGCCAGGGGCAAATGTTGCGCTGGTCTTGTCAGAAGCTGTACAGTGCTGTTGTTTCCAACAGGCTTCGTGGATGGACACTTACATGCGTGGGTGATCAGCAAGACCGTGGTGCCAAGCTCTTTGAACAATCCATGCGGCCCAATGAGATTGTCGACAATGTGGCGTTCGGTGACGGCATCCAGCGCAGACAGAACATCGTCGAGGATGATCAGCCTCTGCCGGGCATACACAGCGCGTGCAAGTGCCTGTGCTGTTGTCAGCATCCTAGAGCCAAGTCAAGGGTCATCCATGACCCCCCCCTTGCGTTCCGGAAAAAAAAAAAACTCACCACTCGCTGCTTTTGACCGCCAGAGAGAGTAATGCCCCGGCTGCCAATCACCGACTGGTCGCCACGCGGCATCTGATCCAGGTCTGGCTCGAGGTCGCAGGCATGCACGACCCTCTTGTACCATTCCTCATCCAGCTCGTCAATGTCGCCCGAGGGTCCGCAGATGGCTTCCCGAACGGTGCCGTTGATCAGCCAGGGTGTTTGCGAGCAGTACGCCATGGTGCCAAACGCAGTCTGTATGGTCCCCGCGTCCAGCGGGAGATCGCCCAGGACGGCCCTTGCCAGTGTTGTTTTGCCGGTGCCCACAGCTCCCGAAACGACAACCAGGTTGCCCTTCTTCAGAACCGCACTGATGTTCTTGAGGACGGGGTCGGCCGTTGCGGCAGGACGGATGGTTGCGTCGCGAATGCTCACGGCATCGCAGTCAGGCGAGCTGTCTGGTCGGCTGCCATCCAGATGTTCCCGTGGATCCTCCCGGTCGGGGCTGAGAAGGTACTTCTGGATGCGGTCAAAGGCCGCCAACATGCCCGCAGACTCTGGCAGAATGCCAATGAGCATATTGATCGGCGAGGCGACCAAGTTGATGATGGCGATGGAGGTAAAGGCCATGTTCACGTCGATGGCCTTGGTGCCACGAAGCTCGGCTTGGATGGCGTACACGATGAGGGTCAAGGCAGGGCTGAAGAGATGCAGGGACAGGGCTAGAGAAAAAAAAAACATGAGTCTGTGGTCGAGCTGAGAGGATTGCAGGAAGCGAAGAAAACCTCCAAAAGAAACACTCACTGCTGACAGAAAAGGTCACCAGGAGGCGGTTGAAGCCAACAAGTTTATCGAGTTCCTCGATTCTTCCGGCTTGGACTTTGGTCTCCATCTTGTCCGCGATGCCCATCATCTTGATGTTTTTGATCGAGTCCAGCACGTCCTTGGTGGCCGAGATGCGCTTTTGCGTTGCCATGCTGAACTCCATAATGCGGTTTCCAGCGTTGACAGTGACCGTTTTGATAGCCTTGGAAGAGGCTTGGTAGGTGTGAGCACGAGATCAAAAGCTGCAGTCGACAGGGAAGGCAGTCGACAAGGAAATGATCCTTGGGAAAAAATGGGAAGCTCTCAAAGAGGACAAAGAAGACGGCCAGGAAACGACTCACCAATCGCAACCAGAATGGGAAATATGCACACCCAGCCCACCTCACTGGCCAACATGTACATGCCAATGGCCAGGCCCAGTGAATCGGAATAGAGGTCGTGGACGAAAAAGCCGACGTGTGCCGCATACTCCGCGTCGCTGTTCATGAGCGTCACCGCAGCCGACTTGTCGAAGATGCCGTCCTTGATCGTCAAGGTGCGGTTGTAGACGAGGCCAACGAGCTTTGCATAGTGCAGCAGGAGGAGACGGACGAGAAGTCGACTCATGATACCGGTAACCAACTGAAAAGCCAGAAAAAAAAAAAGAACGAAAGAGAGCGAAACACGACAAAATGATCAATACCAGTCCATGCTTTCATAGTAGATCCAGTCCCTGAAAGAAAAGACGCATACGTACCGGCAGGCCCACGTAGATGACGAATGCAAACAAGACCAGGTTGAAGGCTTCGTTCCTGCTCTCAAAGGGCGACAGCTCGCTGCTGGCATAGGTGATGGCCCGGGTGATGAGGAGTGGCTGGCAGTATGTCAAGGCAACAGAGCAGAACCGGGGCCCAACCAGGCTGAGATTCTGCCGCCACAGATCCTTCAACAGTGCCACGATGATGGCGAAGCGGCCTTCGGGCTTGGCTGGGCTGGATTAGCAGCTGATGGAGAAGGAAGCAAAGAGTGAGAAAAGAGGGTGTGTGCGCATACTTCTCTTGTCCCACTGTGCTTGGATCGTTTCGCGGGCTTTCGCAATATCGAGATCGTGGACCAGGGGCGGCAGGTCCTCCAGCGACAAGACGTTGGCATACCCGTTCTTGATGACGTCGTTGGCCCACCAGTAGGACATGCCCGCAAGATAGCCGGCTGTCTCTTCGGGGGTGAGCTGGTCATAGGGCTTGCGCAGGATGCTTCGCTTGGGCTGGCCCTCCACGACGAGGAGGACAAGCCGCACAGCCAGCACAGCAGACCCGACGGCCCCCGGGCCACAGAAATTGCGGGCCACATGCAAGAGGCCGGCCTGGACGATGTTGCAGAAAAAGCCAAGGACCAAGTAGACGGTCAGAAGAGCAGACGGCGCGACATTCCGGCCGTGCTCGAGGAACGACACCACGCACACCAGTGCCACGGCGACCAACGACAGCAGTTGCGCGACCGAAACGTCCCGATACGCGTGGACCGATTCCAAGACAAAAAGAGCGAATGTAGTGATCTGCGCAGCAAGAGAGCATCGTCTCTGGTGTTAGTGCGATGGGCGTTGCGGTGTGTGGCCCGACCGGGTTGGGTTTGTTTTCTTTCATTGGTCTTCATGTTTCTTCCTGTTTCGTGTTTGGGGAGACGTGGCAATTTCTTACAGCTTTTACAATCCCACGGCGGTTGGGGAGGACAACTATGTCCGCTCCGCGCAACTGGGCCATTCTAATAGGAGCACCTATTAGAAGCCAGGCTGTCGGCCCAAACACCAAGAGGCCTTGCAGAACCGCTTCGACTCGCGGGTTGCCCGAGAGGTATCCCCGGTCGGGCGCAAGTCCATTGCTGCGGTGGCACAGCGGCTCGTTCCAGACGGGCAGCGCCATTGCGTGATAGGACGAGAAAGGCACGTCAAGCAGTGCCTGTTACAAGGAGGCAACGAGGAAAAAGGAGAAAGATGGCACAGCATCGAGAACACCAGAAGAGAGAGCATCGGAGGGGTGGTTTATATATAGATAGCGAGTGCGGCACAGCCCCTTATTACCCCCAAAAGGCCATTCCTACAGCCCAAGAGCGTGAGAAACCCAATTTAAAACACGCAGTCCCCAAGACTTTGCCAAGGAGATTGGACACCCGTGCGATATGTAACCCCGTCCCCTTTAGGCAGGTGTTTTGCCGCCAATCCAATAGAAAGGAACGAGGACTAGACAGCGAGCACGTGAATCCGATACCGAAGGGTAAGCCGTAAACTGTTTCCGGCTCCATCGTTCGGGATATCTTGTGTGTCAATCGCACGACCAAGGGGGCGCGAACTTGACGAGCGTGGCAGGCTGGCGAGCGTGCTCGAGCCAAGACGTGACGGATCGAACAAATGCGGATTGAAGAGGCTCCCAGCCTCGTCGCATAGATAGAGGCGCAAATAGACAAAAAAAAAACAAAAAGGGAAAACAGAAAGACAGGTGGTTGGGAACCCAGCTGCAGGAACGGATAGGACGTCTCTTGCGAAGCTATGTCCATCCAAACTGTTTGAGCAAGTAGCGGGAATGGTCAGCCACGCCGTCGTCCCCAATGCCATGCTCGTAGCTTGCCACGTTCCGATGCAGCACCCACTGGAACGCCTCGTCAAGACTGCGGCACGTGTGGACTTGGTTGAAGTCTGGCAGCAGGCCGCCCTTGTTCTTCGACCACACGACGCTGATCGGCGTCAGGTCCACATGGCACATGATATACTCGCGTATGATGTCGATGCAGTGGTCTGATTGCGGATGCGTGAGCCAAGAAATTCGGCGTGTGCTTGTTGTGGTTGGACAGTGTAAGCTTACCAACATGAATCCTTTGCAGCTCTGGCACGCCGTCTGGCCAGTAGTGTTGCGGGTAGACCGACTTGCGGATCTCATCCTTGGAGCAGCATCAGCAGAGGAAGAGATCTAGGCAGCAGCGTATCGGGGGGGGGCATTAGGGGTTTCTTTCTGTCTTCTTCCACCTCGACTCACCAGGCAGTGCAGTATGTGGAAGGTGCTAAACACAACCGTAGCGATGTCTGTGCCCGGATAGAAGTAGAATTCACCTCCAATCTGCAGTGCTTCCTCCCGGGTGATGTTCGTCTCCGAAGCTTCCTCGAGCGTTAGCATCCGTCGCCGGCATCCACAATGGTGTTCACAAGTGTCTCGTCGTCGGAGTCGCCTGCCCACTTACGCTGAAACAAGTTCCAGTTCCGGTCCATCTCATCGGTCGGTTGGCCGACAAACTGCGGCTCCCCCGGGACGCCACCAACGACGGTAAGGTTACCGTCCTCATCCAAGTCTAGTCCGGCTCGGAACCGCTTCTGTATGATGCTCAACGTTGGATATGGTTCACCTATCAAGTTTGTTAGCTGTTGTTGGCCAAGGAAATGGTCTTGTGCGAACAGTGGATGCACCTGCCTATCGTTGTCTTCCACCCAGGCTCGAAGTCCGACGACACCTGCACATGTCGATGCGTGAAGACAAGTGCAATGGCCAGAAGGATAGCAAGGCCCCCAAGACCTATGAGAGACATCCACAGCCTTTGCTTTCTCGACCACTTCGTGGTACGGGCAAACTGCGACGACGGCATCAGTGTCTCGTTTTCTTCATCCTGCCCACCCCCCTTCTGGGTATTCCCAGACTTGAGAGAGGGAAACCAATGCCGTAGCAAGTCCATTGGCGCAAACCACTATGCGTAAGAAGGTTTTAAATCGTCGACTGCTAAGGGGGGGTGGGGGGTTCTGTGTTATATCCAAGTCCAACACTGCTTGCTCTGCATGCTGTTTAACCGTTTAACTGTTTAACGGAAAGAGAACACTTTCGACAGTGGTGGAAGGTACTAGAACTGGAGTTTATCAGGAAAGTTGTGTGGAAAGTGACGCATTCACTGGTTCGAGATGATAAGAGAGCTTCCTAATCTGTCCATTGAATAGCTCCGTTCTGTCCCGCTAGTCACGTATATATCGCATCTTTTGGGGAGGGTGATGCATCTTCAGTTGTTCCACTAGGATATTGATACAGCTCTGGTGAGCACAAGTACTGGTCTACCTTCCTACTCCGACTTGGGTCTCGATTGATATCTCAAGGCGGCCCCATAGCGGCTGGGGCTTGTCGGGTAGTTTCACAGGACCGAATGGGCATTATGAATCAGCTTCTTCTTTGGGGATAACTACTCGAACAAAAAAAAAAAAACCCCCGAGAGTTTCTGTCGATGGCTACGAACCTCAGACCCACTCGAATAATGCGAGGCCAATCTTGAACGCAATGCAGTTGAGATGGGCGAAGGCGGACATAAATATCCCACAAGAGAACCGCTTTTGGGATCTGGTTCATGTACCTCATATCTGACAGCACACTCTGAACTCGATTCTCTCGTCAGTCCTCCAACCAGCATCCAACCCCCAAGCATCTCGTCAAGATTCGATACATCAACAATGCAGATCAAAACTCTGATCCTTGGCTTCCTGGCCGCTGCGGCCATTGCCAACCCTGTGCCTCAAGCCGAGGACGAGAGCCTGGAAAAGAGGGAGTCAGAAAGGCAGCCAATCTACCAGATCAGGTACTACAAGAAAGCCGAGGACGACAACCTGGAAAAGAG